>CAJNIZ010042812.1:38344-52045 GCA_905231905.1 Symbiodinium pilosum
CCCAATATAGCCCCAACATATTATAGTAGTTTCCATTTTATTTTCCATTATCCTTATATAACCCTGAGAGCCGCCTCAGAGCCCTCCACCTCAATCCAGAAATCCAAAGCTCTGTGCCGTCAGGTCTAATCCTCCAAACCAAATCCTTGCCTTAGCTCCCAAACCCTTGCGTCCTATGCCCTTCGCCCTGTGCTTGGGATGACTTCCAAGAGAAGGCCTTGGGTCGTTTAAAAAACAATCACTCTGATGGGTATCGAAGTAGCCACCCGGTCGATAGTCGTCGTCACATAATACGAGCGTGGATAATGCGAGGGCGCACTTGATTGCAATTTGGAATTTAGTGCTTCGGTTACTATGAACTAGGTGGCCTGATCTCAGGCCATCAAACCAGACAGACCTTGCTTGTGGTTTTGGGCCCTCCTTTTGAATTAAACAAACCCGATCCCAAATCTAGGGCAGCTTTAGGGTCAGGTCCCATGCCTCCCAATCTACGGGCTATTTAACACCTGCACCCCATACATGGATGCAAAGGGTTATTTCCAACCAGCAAAACAACAAGAGGCCCCCCCCTATCTGGTCACGTTTGCTAATTTTCCACGCTTGGACATACCTGGACCCTGGATGTCCTTCCTTTTTGGGGTTCTGTCCTACAAATTTATAGGGTATATCCCCAAAAAGGTAGGACATCCAGGGTCCAGGTAAGGGAGGTAGCTCTAGGCAGGGATCTTTTTTCTGTTGCATCGGCAGTGTCAAGCCCCAAGGGGTGACCATGGGTTGCAAGACTCTAAATGCGGTTAAAGACAATGGAAACTACTATAATATATTGGGGTTATATTGGGATAATGGAAAAGAAAATGGAAACTACTATAATATGTTGGGGTTATACCCTAAACCCAAAAACCCTAAACCCTAAACCACGCAACCCCACATAGGCAGCCGATGCTCGGAGACCCCCTGTGCGGTGCGATGCTTCTGTATTGGTGGAATTTTAAGCTCCAAATTCTAAATCCGCTACTTTGGAAGGCTCGAAAAGCCCAATACTCGTTGCTTGGTGGGCACTTCTCACAGTCAGGGTCACCTTATCTGCGCCCGGACACGCTACAGTCAAGATCTTCAGGAGTCTCAAAAAAAGACCTGTATCGAGAAGCTCCTACTTCCTCCGCTCAAGCACTTGTGGGTGCAATGTCTTTCGTAAACAAAACTTTCAGGCGTTGAGGGGCCAGATTCTACCAGCTGGAATCACAGGGTATATACGGCTCACTGCGCTTGGCAACCGTTTGCGAGACTGCTTGTTTAAAACTCGTGGGCATACAGTGTACGACCTCAGTGATGAACCCACGACTTTAGATAGGTTTGAGGTCAGGTTTGATCTAGCAAAACTTCAGGCGTACCTAGATTGATGCGATCAGGGTTTGAGGTCGCAGGAGCCCTAAAGTCACAAACCGTGTAAAAGCTCAGAAACGTGGTCCCATGTGGTGGGAACCCACGAAGGGCAAACAGTCCGTGTAGTCTAGACATCTTTTTCAAATCATATAGTCCTCTCACCTAGCCACTATATGTCTTTTTGCTGAGGGGTGAGGACTGAGCACAGGTACTCTACTGGAAGCATCTCTAATAGGATTCTTATAGGGATCCAATCCCTGTCTTCCCGCACCAGTAAGTCAACCTGATGATGTAGTATTCGGGCTGCATCCCTCTCCACCAAAGGCACATGCACGTGGACCGCCAGGCCCGCTTTGGGAGTGGGCTTATTTGGACTCGGATGCCCTACCTCTTTGGGCTGCACGTACCCTATCAGAACATGGGACACAACCCCACAGAGCAAGGACATACAGGGCCAGGTAGGATTGGTTCCGGGGCTTTGGTTTATGGCTTGTATAGTTTAACTGTACGTATATTACGAGAAGAGGAAGCGCATAAAAAGTCGTCTGATAGTGGTGCCTAACCTGAACACTACTGTAGACTGAAGTTGAACTCGTGCAGACATCCTTTGTTAGGCGCGTGTGTTCTGATCCCTCAACCCTATGCCCGAAGATGAGCCCTCGAAAACATCCAAGTCCTTACCCTAGCGCGCGGCCGCTTAACAGTTTGAACTTCAGAGCACGCCGTACTCCCGGCCAAAGCAGCATGGACCCCTCCCTAAGGCCTAAACAGCATTCTTCCAAAGGTCCATGCCGCTTTCGGCTTGGGCCAGGATAGGTCCGGGATTTGCAGTTCAAGGTGTAGGGGTATCCCTAAACCCTAAACCTTAAACCCCAAACCCTACCCCCATGCTCTGCTTTAATGCTGGCAAAAAGACTCTGCATGCCTTCAAACCTTGGCTTCAGCGAGGTTTAGAGTTGAAGGTCTATAGGCTTTAGGGTTCTGGTTTAGGGTTCAGGGTCTATAGGCTGTAGGCGTTCGGGGTTTGAGGGTGTAGGCTTTAGGGTTTTAGGGTTTGGGTCTATAGGATTTAGGATTCTGGGGCTAGGGTTTAGGGTCATCCATGTTCTTTTCCGTTTCAATCTCCACTATAATCTACAAGGTTCCTGAAAATATTTGTTAATTTCTGTTACCAACAATCCTAATATTTAGCTGAAAATATAATTTCTACTGGGGTTCCAAATCCCTTAGAGTAATGTTGTCCCTGTAAGCCTACACTGTGTGACAGCAGGAGACGCACGTGATCTCGGCTATCCTTGAGGTGCAGCATCTTCTTATGAAGGAGCTTTAGGGTCTAGGGTTTAGGGGTTTAGGGGTATAGGGTTTAGGGTTTAGGGTTCATATTCCGGAGCCCCACATACCTTCCTTTCGCATAGTAGTTTGGCCCCTTTTCGGCTTTCATGCTAGTTTTGGTGGGTGGATGGGGGTGGGGGGGTAATTTGTGTGGTTGAGAGGTTGCCAAAAGGCCCTCATTCAGAAGTGCATTGTGAAGTAGCTGAACAAAAAGCACACACGACGCATTCCTGTGAGAGCCCTTGCGGATGCTTGTGCGCGCTTGCGGACACAAATTCATCAGCTTCACATTCTGTAACTATACCCCAGACCCCCAGCACTTAAAACAAGAACACGTTCTTCTTTGTATACGCACAGGAGGATCTAAAACCAGAGGAAAAGATGTTGAAGCGTTTGGTCACGATGGAACCTGGTTCTGCTTGCGACCCTAAATCCTTAACCCAGAAAAGCTATGCAAAGCCTGCATCCTGAATCCTTCGCTCTGAGCCGTACCTGCGCCCCAAATACATTTATGTGCGCATAATTTTCTTGACTGCGTCCATGAGTCGGGAGCTGGCAATTTACACGCTTTCGGGGTGAGCTACTTCCTGCTTGCGCAGGACCAAGATCCAAAGACATCCTGGCCGTTGCGGATCTTCGATCACTCTAGCTCCTTGACTTTTCAAATAATTGGGTTGCTGCTGAGGAAATTAGTTTAAGTTACTCTATTAGGGAAACCAGAAATTACATATACCCTTATGTTTCTTAACAGCCGACCAGAAAATGGGGACCGTCAGGGACACTCGGGATGACATTCGAAATCTTGAGGGTACTGTAGCGTGGAGTCCCCTGCGCGGGGGTTTAGAGTTTAGGGGTTTATGTTACAGCTTTGAATTGTTTGGGGCTTGCACTCACCCAATTTAGCATGGAACCTCGTATAGCCCGAATCTTGAAGGGGCTCTCGTCCGTGTAGGCCCCTTGTTGGGGTTCAATGTTCCGGGGAGGACTGGGCTTAAGGGCTAACCCCTTCCTACACTTGCCTCCTAAGATCCCCTAAAATTGGGCTGCTTGAGGGTAATCAGCACTAGAGGAACCTAGCGGGCGTGTTAGGGGAACCCTTCTGCGTCACAAGCAGATACCCTGCCTGCCGGCACCATGCCAAGGCAGTGAGCACCTTATCCCGAACAAGCCGGGCCAGTGACTTAGCAGAATTATTTTCTTGTACCGCTTGTCGCTTGTAGCAGTCCCATGGAGAGGTATTTCAGGATAGTATAGTTCCCAATACAGAGAGGGTCCGTCTACTCAGACTGCGAATTCTTGGATATACCAGTGAGGTTGTCCGCATGGTTCGCCCCTGAACCCGGAGGTTCTGGCTTTAGGCTTTGTATCTTGGGCTCTGGGCCCTAAATTTTCATTTCTAGACCTTAAGCCAATGCCCTTCGAACTTTGGTGAGGCTCATCTTGCCACATGCTACTAGAGACATGGGAGATGCGCAAACTATGTCTTCACGTCCGGTGATCCCATTGCAATGCCGCAATATGGCGGACCCCGCTTTTTTTTTTAAGCCAGACATACTTAGCTGAAGAGTTGGCCCGAGATACCACTATAGACCCTAAGCCCTCATCCGTAAAACCGAATCCCTAAATCCTAAACTCGGAATCCTAAATCCTAAGCACTAAGTTCCACACCGTTAGTAAGTGACTCCTACACCTTAAGCGCTAAACCCTAGAGAGGATGATCCTCTACGAGTCTTCCACCTGCCCCCACGGACGACCAGATCCTTTCCTTGGACGTGACGCTTGGCTCCTTTGTTTAGGTGTTTTGGGCTGTGGTTTGTAACCCTAGACCCTGAACCTAAACTTGATCAATCTGCTGCATGTTTCCTGTAATCCCCCTATAGTCCCCCTGAAGTAGATAGAATATGGGGTATATGGGGATCTTATGCTAAACCCTCTAAACCCTCCTTTGTCTAGGGCTTCGGTGGTTTTAGATGGAAGGTGTAAGGATTTCAACTTCAGGGTTTAGGATTTAGGGCTTTACATGTTTGGGGTATTTGCTTTTTCTATTAATGGCAGGAGAACCCCTATGCAATTCCTATATATCGAAAGTTTCCTAAAAAAACAATCATAGCAACAGGTCATCAAGAAAAAAACGATTTGGGTTCCCAAATGACTCTGATAGGGTGGTCAGTATTGGGGCAGGGCTTCCAAAATCTCGTGCATGTGTAGCTTTTCCAGAATTAGAAGCTTTTTGTCGGGAATGCAACTGAAACTTTGCACAATTGTGAGAAGCATGCTGCCCCGAGAGTAAAAGACACCATTAAGAATACTGTGTAAGGAGAACTACAATATTTTGACGTGTTTAAGGCTGACTTCTACTGTCTTCTTGAAATATCAGTTTAGGCGTTTGGCTTTGGAGCTTGAGGGTTTAGGGCTTAGAGTTGTAGACTTGTGGCTTGAGGGTTTCAGCGGCTTGGAGTTTGAGGGTCTGGGGCTTTAGCTTGTGCAGCATGTGTTACGGGTGTAGTGATCCAGTCTTCAAGGGCTTGGGGTCTAGGATGTGTAGGGCGAGGCCAAGTCTTTTTGATTTCAGAGACCTAAACCCTGGATCGCGTTTGGGAGTTCGTCATCCTCTGGCTCTTCCAATTTGTTTGTTTGAACGTTCTCTTGCCCTGCAGCAAGTAAACTGGTTCTGAGAAAGCCTAAACTATGGTGTAGGTCGTCATAAGCATGACTCCCAAACTGCTTTAAGCCCAGAGGGTCCACGTACCCAATAATTAAGTACTTGGGATTTGGGTAATAGTAATTCTAGTACAGGTTTTGCGCAAGTATATGATGATTAGGTACTTGGACCCTTAGGGAAGGTTTTAGAGTTCAGGTTGAGCGCGACGGCACCACAGTCCACGGCCCTGAGGTTGATCTAAAGCTTCATCCACCTCATAGTACTTGAGGGGAGTGGGGAGCGACTACTGGTACAAAAAAGGTAAAACATGTGTGTATATACATATATATATATACGCATATGGATATATATATACATATACATATATGTATATAGATGGGGTTCTACAGATATAATAAAATCTATCCGCTCCCCCAATCTCCTTCGGCACCAGTAAGTTTTACCGCTGGTCGGCATCACGGTCGAAGGCAACTACATCAGGGCGGCTACTATGCACAGAGCTTAGAGTGTAGGGTTTAGGGGCTCTGCCACCCATGTGTAGTTCCCCTGATCTACAGTCGTGTCTACAACCTCACAACTCCAGCGATTTTTCTCACGCCAAAATTTAATGGCGATTAGCAAGGAATGAAGGGATGGAAGACAAAGTTGAAACTGCTATACTAATTGCAATTTGCAGATTAGGGTGTAATTAATTATACGGCTTATAGTGCTAGGTGCCATTGAAGGAATGGGTACTTACAAGGGGGCATGGCCTTCATGTATGGAGGCACTTTCGATCCCGTACCAATCACTGGCGAGTATCAAACCCTAAACATTCAAATCACATGAGTAGTATTTTATTTGGGGATACTATGATACGCATTATAGAGTAAGATTATATCCTCCTTTTAGGGTATAGTATTTTATATACGGAATATAATCCTACTGGGTTCAACCACCAAAAAAACGCTAAGGTTCCAGAACCAGGCTGCACCTTTTGGCCTCATGTAGACCCGTGATTAATAAACCCCTTTCCCTTAATAGGAATTATAACAGGGATCCTAATATTAAGGCCCGTAAAGGGAGGGGACTTATTAATCAGGGGTCTACATTACTTCTGACTTCCGAAGAGAGCTTGGAGTTCAAGAGCATGAGAAAGTGGGAGGATAGAAGCGCGATGTTGAGACATGTCCATGTAGTCATAGTCCCCCCTTATCTAGATAGATAGAATATGGGGGATCTGATTATAATCTACCCAAAGCCATATTCTATCTACTTAAAGGGGGACTATATCCCTAAACCCTAAAAAGTAGCTTCCATTTTCTTTTCCATTATCCCAATAGAACCCCAATATAACCCCTCAATGGGTACCCCAATATACCTATTCTATCTAATTAAGGGGGACTATAGGAGATGGCAAACGTGTTCGTGGCTTGGCTGCACTGCTGCTATGCTTAATTCTCGAGCGGCAAAATCTCCAAGCAGGCTGCACCTGGAAAGCCGGTCCCCATCATAGCGGTTATTCTACATAATAGAGAGAGAGAGAGGGAGATATATACATATATATATATATAGGTATGGGTTGATGTTGGGTTCCCAATTGTTGGGGAAGCTGCCATACCTAAATCCTCAACCGTGCAAGTAGGGTGTAGAATTCAAACTTATAAGGTCCCTTGTAATTATTTTTGTAGATTCGTAGTCTGCCAAGGCCAGGTTACACGAAATCACGGGCTGCCTCACTTTCAAAACTGGGGAAGCAGTTACGAACAGAATAGTCGAATGGTGTGAAACCTAATAATGGGGAGTACTACACTTTAAGACGTTTTTTTGGTTTCAGGGATCATATTATAACGACTTATACCCAACAAGTTTGTTTTTTTCTAAGGTGTACTCCAAACTAGGGGAAAGGTAATGCGAAAGGTAATGCTCCAAACGGCAAGATTTGGGTCTTAAAGCTTAGGCTGCCTGGGTTGCAAGATGTGCGAATTTGGGATGTAAAAGGGTTTAGGGTTTAGGGTATAAGGTTTGACGGTTCAGGTGATGTAGAACTTCAGGATTTTGAGGCATGAGGGGTCAGGGGATGTGGGATGTCAAGTTTCAGGCTTGAAGGTTTAAGACATGCTGTAGGATTCGAGATTTGAGGGGTTGAAGTCCTAAGACCTGGACCTTAAACCCTAAACTCTTGGAAGGGTTCATGTCCTGAGGTCCCCTGAGCTTTGTTGGGAGTTACCTGCATCTATACTCTCCAGGTTCATAAAGCAGCTCCTCTTTGTTACCCAGTCTGGGTTGCTTCTAATGTATTTATATGTTATATGGATGTACAGTACATACCATGTTTTTCTCATAATGGTAACTTTGTTCATGCTCGTTCACAGGCTGGTGTTATCATCTTTGCACAGGATTCTACGTGATGAGCTCCACGCTCTAAACTATTTAATAGAGGGGTTCCAGTGAAGGACTAGACCTTCGACCCTAAGCTCACGGGTTCTCCTAACCACCCCCCCGAGGCAACCTTCCCCCTTAAGATTCTCACACAGCCCCGAAATCTTAACCTTCAACCGGAGATAAGCTGCGAAACGTAAGCCTCAGAACCCTAAAGCCCTAAAACCCTGAAACCCCACGCCAATCCCCTCCCCAAATTTTGAACCTATCAGGCTTTCTTAAGACGTATATAGTTCTCCTTAGCCCCTAAGCCCTGGGGCCCCAGCCCCAAACCGTAAACCCCAAACCCAAGTCCTAAACCCCAAACCCTAGACCCAAACCCGAAACCAACCCAAAACCAGAAGAAAACAAAAAACAGCAACAACAACCCTAAACCCTAAGCCCTAAACTCCAAAACCATAAGCCCCAAACTGCAAAATCCTAATCCCTACACCCTACCTGGACCCTGGATGTCCTACCTTTTTGGGGATATACCCTATAAATTTGTAGGACAGAACCCCAAAAAGGAAGGACATCCAGGGTCCAGGTAAGCCCAGGTTCACTTCAAGCCCCGCGGCTGGCCCAAAGTGGACGGCCTGCGGATGCGGTCAAGTGAGGATGCCTCACTCACGCAGTTTAGGGTTCAGGGTTTAAGGTTTATAGTTTAGGGTTTAGGGTTTAGGTCTAGGTTTTGGGGTTATACGGTAAGGGTTCAGGGTTTAAGGTTTATAGTCTGGGGTTTAAGGTCCATGGGTTTAAGGCCTACAGTTCAGGTTCATGGTCTATAGTACTTAGGTTTTAGGGTTATAGGGGTTCAGGGTTTAGGGTTTACAGTTTAGGTTTTATGGTCCATGGGTTTAGGTTTTAGGGGTTTAGGGGCTTAGTGTCTGAGGTTTATAGGGTTTAGGGTTTTAGGGGCTGAGGGTTTAAGGTCTAGTAGGGTTTAGTGTTTACGGTCTAATCGCTTAGGGTTAAAGGTCTAGGGTTCAAGTTTTAGGTTTTACGGTTATAGGGCTTCTCTCTTCGGGCTCTGAAGACCCTGTAGAGGGGCTATACAGGGATATATGGGGGTTATGTAGCTGTATATAAAGGGTTTGGGCTTCGGAGATGGACGCGTGAATCTGTCCCAATAACGGGGAATGAACTGGCAACGAGCATGAAGATGGAATGGGCGTTGTGATTGTGTCGTGGTTCACGGGCTGTTTTATGTAGGGTTTATTTGCTCGCCACCAACATGACAGTCCTAGGAACCTTGTACGATGATGGTATAGGGCCTTGTAGCAGGGTTTTCAGAATCCCCAGAGCAAAGTCGCGGTTTAGGGTTTAGGGATATCTACTTGAGTAGTATTTTATTCAAAGTCGCGGTTTAGGGTTTAGGGATATCTACTTGAGTAGTATTTTATTTGGATATACTATGGTACCCATTATAGACTAAGATCATATCCTTGTTTTGGGTATAATAATTCATATAAGGAATATAATCTTACTAGGTTCGCCCACCAAAAAAAACACTACTGACTTCAGGCTGTCAAGTCTCTGAACGGTATCTACCTTCTAGCTACTTGAATACTCGGGGGACAGGATTCGTTTTTGTCGGTGATGGGTGGGTGCATGATTTAGGTTGGAGTGTTCAGGGTGTAGGTAAATCCTTAAACCCTAAACCGTAACCCTCGAAATCTAAGGCCTCCCGGACTGCCTGCCTGCAGGGTTCATTGTAAAGGACTTAACTTCAAGGACAATTTGGGGGTTATATAGGGCTATAGAAGGGTTATATTGGGATAATGGAAAATGAAATGGAAACTAGTACAGGAAAGATTTAGGGTTAAGATCCAGAGTTCACAGATCTGTGATTATGCGCTCCTTCAGATGGAAGTAGCAGTCGTATGCATCCAATTTTAAGGTTCTACTGCCTGGGACTGCTTAGATACGCGAGGAACTCTGACAAAGCTGGGATAAGAAGGGAGATGGATGAACGATGTGAAGGCCTGTAGGAATTGCAGGGGATTCTACGCATAAACGTGGAGGTGTACTTGGAGGCGTTTAAACGCTGGAGTCTTTCCAAAAAAGTGCTTTTGTTAGTGTGTCTGACTAGTATGGATCTTACTTGGGGGCGGGTATTGAGGGGCAATGCATAACCTTCAATGACAAAACGTGCATTTCGCTATGAGGTTTTGTAATGGGGGCGCGGTAAAATGCAGCGGGTCGCACCATATTTTGTAACTCTAAATTGCAAATCCTGAATGGGTGTTTTCAACATCCATGACCCCAGGACACCTCAAAATGCTACACTCCTTTCCGGATAGAGGAACCCATCAATTCAAGCGGCGTTTAAGGCTCAGAGGCCAAAATAACAGAGATTAAAGTCTGTGCAGGAATGTGCCAGCGCGCTGAACGGCGACAGAGCATCTTGCACGACCTAGCGCCTTGCTTTACGAAGTTTAGGGTTAAGGGTTGGGTCTGAGTATGGTATAAAGTTACAGCTTATCGCTTATGGCTGATGGTCTTTGAGCTAAGGGGCGGTCTAGCATTGCGGGTTCAGGGTTTTAGGGCTATATAGGGCTTTCAAGCTTGACCCGTACACTTGTTACCCCACCGAAGACAATCGATTGCGTTTCTCAAATGCCTGCATCAGCAAAGCAACAAAGCACATGTGTGAGGAAACTTCGTTGTTTCTTCAGGAGTTTGGGCCACTTCCCTTGTAGAGTCCTTATGATTAATTCATAGCGACCCCTCCGTGTCAGCTTTTTGTAATCCTCACATATGCCTTTGCTGTCAAAATCTATTTGCTATCGAAGGCCACCTCGCAGAGACGGGGAGCGCTCCCTGTCAAACGACTCAGGCGAGTAAAAAGCTTTGCGCGGCATCCCGCGGCTTCAGGTCCAGAATCTAGGAAGTAGATATAGGAGTTATATTGAGATAATGGAAAAGAAAATGGAAACTACTATTTAGGGTTTAGGGTTTAGGGCTAATAGTGGCTGAGGCTGTAGGGTTTTGAAGTTAGAGATTTTTTGAGGGGTGGGGATTTGGGTCAGGGTTGGGGAGCGTGGGGTACATGGCATGCTAAAGGCGCTTTCATGCGACTATGCTTATCGAAGTCTGACTCCGTATACAGCTCAGGGTTACTTCCGGAAATTCCAAGCTTCGCCAACCTCAGCTATCAGTAAGATCTGCTATCATAGTGCGGCTGTGGTTCTAAGACTTCAGGCGAACTGATAACTTGCAGTGAAACTCTGAACCCAGAACCCTTCTACACCTGGAATGTCAAAATCTTCAAAGCCTGACCACTGGTGTCTAAGTCTAAAAATAATGCGCGGTATGGGAGCCTACAATTACCAATCTTGTGGTTCTAGTTTCCTTGCATGGTTATCCTACATATTCAAGGCACTTTAAATAGACCTCGGAACGATGTTCGTAATTATTATTTAGGCCTGTACATCACGCGGGGTCCGGATGTCTATAAACCCTAAACCCTACACCGTAGTTTCGGCCTAATTGGATCCCTAGTGTAATCTTTGCGGCCCGCAGTCTTGAGCCCTGGGCGTTCAAGTGCCTTGCTGTTAACTACGCTAAACCAAGTTACCATAATGCTTTAATTGGTCAATTTAGGGTTTAGGGTTTAAGGATCAATACATACATATCCTCTTTTTGGTACTTTTGGCTTGCGCTCCTTCTTGGCAACGGAGTCTGGCCTGAAATGCGAAACTTGGACATCTGAACTTCTCAAAGGACACGCTGCTGGCTGTTCCCAAGGTATGATGATAGTCCTAATCAAAAGCTGTCATTAACGACAGTAGTCAGGGGTAAGCAAGGGACACTTGGTGGAAACCCTAGAACCCTAAACCCTAAAACCTAAACGTTAAAACCTTAAACCTAAACCGAGTATTGGTGGTAGGTTCGGGCTACAGGGAGACCGCAGCAAGACGTCTGTCTGGCAGGAGTTGAGTCTAGCAAAAAACCACTTCATGCTCATCATACCTTAACTCCTACACTGTCCAGACAGGAGCTTGATGCAGACAACCTACTCCCTGAACACGAATGCAATGCTAAAAGCCCTAATGCAGGCCCATGATTAATAAACCCCTTCCTTTTAAGAGCTTAAACATTAGGATCCCATTATAAGCCCTATTAAGGGGAGGGGGTTTATTAATCAGGGAGGGGTCTACATTATAATTATTATCCCTATCTAGGGGATAATTATGGTACTGTCCATGTTCTCTTCCCATTCCTCGGGTCTACATTAACAACCAGTCAAAGGATGGAGTAGGGCAATCAACTCAGAACTCCTGATTGGCTTGAGATGCCGCCGCGTAGTCTCCACGACTCTTCAGGGAATATTGCTTTGCAAAGGCTGTGTTTCTAGCATTCCTAAAGTGCAATCTATGGACAACCTGAAGTATTGGTATGTACCGTCCCCTGAAGTAGCTAGAAGATGAGGTACATGGGGATCTTATAAAGATAGGGAATCTGAAGTAATCTTGTGTACCCTAAACCCTAAACCCCTATTACGTCCTGATTCAGAACAAGGACCCCCTTGCATGAAATGCGGGCTTTAAAGTCCGAGGGGCTTCAAACTAAATTAGTAATCCTAAATCCTAATTGTTTCTGCCACGTAAGGCATAGGGGCCCGTAGATGCATCCACTTTCTCCTACGAGCTACATGAACAGCAAGGCGTAAGATGGCCCTTTCCCAAAGGGTCCATGTAACTATATAGTTTACCTAAACCTGGAAAGTATGTAAAATAATAGCCCTAAACCCCTAATAATAGCCATCAAGGCCATTATTCTACATACTTCTGGGGTCCAGGTATACCATTCCTAGAGGGGCCCTTTTGGGATGTGGGAAGGCTGCTTTTGCTGGCTCCCGCAAAACTGCTTGGAATGAACTCTCAGCAGGTTTGTGTCTTATTGCCAGCCAAGCGACACCCAGCCTGGAAGACTCAACCCTTAATTCCTACCTGGACCCCAAAAGTTTGTAAAAAATAATTGCCTTTATGGCTATAATTGGAGGTTTAGGGCTATTGTTTTACATACTTTTGAGGTTTTAGGTAAAGCCATTCAAAACAAACCTGACGCACCTGCACGGCCCCTCTTCAAGTCCTTGCGTTTAGCGGCAGTTTAGCGTTAATGTTGCCGCTGGTCTTGTTGCCCAAGCCGGGGTCCCCTTTTACACCCCAATCACTTTGGGTAATTATGGTATATTTGAAGGGGAATCTTATCTCACTTAATATTCCCACCGCTTGAAACCTAAATCCTAAACCCTAATCCCGAAACCCTAGACCCTAAATCTTAAACTCTTTACCCTAAATCCTGAAACCTAATTCCTATGTGCTTTGGTTTTGCAAGCTGGAGCTACAATTGCTCCAAACCGCTGCGTGCTGGTTATGGTCTTAGGGCTTTAGGATGGGTGTATTTAAGGTACCCAAACCCCAAAAGTATGTAGAAGTAATGGCCTTCAGGGCTATATTTGGGTGTTTTGGGCTATTTGGAGTTCGAGTATTTACTTAAGGGGAAGTGGGGAAAGGAAAAGGAAGAGAAACTGTTTCATATCATGCAGGTGCAAGGGCTGAGGGTGAAGCGTTTGGGTTCAGGGTTTAAGGTCGGGAGGCATGAAACCTCTCGGACCCCTGAAATTTCTTCCATCTCTCTGCGAGACTCTGAGCTACCAACTGCCATGCTTGGGTAAGACACCTCATCCTTGAATGTTAGGGGTTTTAGGGTTTAGGGTTAATATTAACCCGAAGCAATAAGCATAGTCCTCATGGTTGGCATCCTCCTCACTCACTAACATCAACCCTTCTAACCTTGAATTTCTCCTTAATTTTTTTTTGAGACAAGTCTTCAAATGAGCTATAATCGAAATTCCTAGCATCCCCCTTAGTAACCCCTGCACTATAATCCCCTATATAATCCCTGTTAAGGAGTTT
>CAJNIZ010042813.1:12156-38693 GCA_905231905.1 Symbiodinium pilosum
GTTTAGGGTTAGGGTTTAGGGTAGCCCCCTGGTATACAATATAACCCCTGACCCTGCTCGCGAACTCGCGCTGCCCAAGCCTTCAGCCCTACTTGGGCACCCTTCTTTCTACCTGTAGGGGCCCTAAGCGTCATCTTGGGAGGCGTAGGATGTGCGATTGAAACCCAAACCCTTAACCGATGAGTCTACACTTCAGCATCGCCGAGCCCTCAATACTGTCCCTGCCAGTGTTGTCTACATGGTCATATCCCTAAATATCTGCCCAATATAGAGCCAAGTATACTATAATTCCTTATTATGGAAACCCCCATAAGTACTCTAATTTTTTGGACAACCCCCACATGTTACTGTTATCACTCACACTTCAACCTGCTACGGCTACGCGAGAAAGCGTGAAACGACCCTCAGCGCACTTGTCCGCGCGCTGCTTTGCCCCAGACCCAAATCCCCAAAGAACGCGAGGCCCAGAAGAGTTCCAAGCCCCAAACCCCGAAGAACCCACAGCCCCTACACCATACAGAGCCCTAACGCACAACCCCATGTCCAAAAGAACCCCAACCCTTGTCACTACGCACTAACGAATCCGAGGCCTAAACCCGGAACCCTAAAGAACCCTAAGCCCCAGGCCCGAACCCAAAACAATCCGAAGCCCCGAACCCAAAAGAACCCCAAACCCTAATCACTGAAGAACCCCAAGCCCAAAACCCAACAGAAGACCCATACCTAAAGCATGATTCCCGGTCTCGCCACGCGTGCTGTGGATAAATCTGCCTGAGTGGTTGGGACCCAAAAAAATGTTGTTTGGGTATTTCTAGGCGGGAGCTTCAGATTTGCGATCCAGGCATGGAGTTCAAGCTTACTGGTTCTTAGTAAGGAATATGGGAATATATTCCATATAAACTCCTTACAGAATATATTCCCTTGTTCCCTACCTACTAAGAACCAGCAACCAAGATTTCATGAACGTTAAAGCGGCCTGCGATCTAGGGTCAGGACCTTGGGCTTGTGATTTGACAGTTTAGGGGTGTGAGTGTTACAAATTGATACAACTCTAATTAGGGTTTAAGAGTACTAAATTGCCTTTTCTACTCGGACCCTAAACCCTAAAACCATAAAGCCTAAAACCTATAAACCCTAAACCCCTAAACCTAGGGGTTATCCATCAGACCTTAAACTTTTTTGCAACCCCCAGGCAGAGGAGTCGGGAAGCCTCAGGCTGCACCGAAACCCCAAACCCTGCACCCTAAAACCGTAAACCCTAGGCCCCTAAAATCCCCAAACCCCTAAACCTGTAAACCCTAAGCCCTATTCCCTACACCCCTAAACCCCTAAAACCCTAACACCCCTTAACCTGTAAACCCTAAGCCCTATTCCCTACACCCCTAAATCCCTAAAACCCTAAAACCCCTCAACCTGTAAACCCTAAGCCCTATATTCCCTAAACCCCTAAATCCTAAAACCCTAAGCCCTATAGGCAAAAAGGACGGACTACGAGCTTTGCATCGTGCTGACGAAGGCTGGTCCTTGCATCCGCCGTCATGGGGCGATTTCAGTGTTTGTAGGGTTCAGGTCGGGTTACCTTAGGGTTTAGGGTTTAGGGTTTAGGGTTCAAGGCTTAGGGTTGAGGGTTTAGGGGTTTCAGGGTTGGGCTCCACCCCCAACACTTTCTTGCCGAATTGTTCCCGCAGAAGCAGAAGATGTGAAAGAACCTTCCCCGGACTTGTGTAGGGTTCCGGCGAACCCAAAGGCCCCAAATAACCCGCTGTTTAGACCTTAGGGCCCAAGGTAAGGTATTGTTCACAGACTTTTAAACCCCTAAACCCTACAACCCTAAACCCATAAACCCTAAACCCCAAACCCTGCAACCCTAGAACCAATAAACCCTAAACCCCTAAACCCATAAACCCTAGCCCCTAAACCCTTAAACTCCTTAGGCTCAAATGTCCTCGGGTGAGTCAGTACCTGGACCCAAAGCACTTCAGGGTGTCTATCTGGGTGGTTGTCAAAATGATCGTCCCTTTTTAGATCCCTATTACAATACGGCACCTAATATTTAAGGTACCCAAAAAGGGGCCATAATTTTGACAACCACCCACCTAGACTCCCCAAGTATCTAAAATAGGGTCTGTGTAGCTTCTATTTGTGGATAGTTAGGGTCTATAGAGGGTACTTGGGGGGGCTAGGTAGGTACCCCAGTGTTTTGGGATTTGGGTTTAGGGTTTAGTAATGGGGGTCTCCTCATTCAAGCTGAACATTGGGAAAAAGGGTAGCCTGATTGTCAAGGGCTGCTGTAGAACCTAGGTTTAGGGTTTTACTACGGCAGTTCATGGAAACAATGCCAGTCCTTCAGTTGGCATGCCCGCGGCTAGCTGTAGAGTCTGTGAGCTGCGTAAAAGTTATGTAGTAGTTGAACGCGGAGTTATAGGTTACAAATAGGTTAGGCCCTATAATTATTGGGTACTCGGACCCTTGGGCGTCACTTCGCTGCATTTGCGGCAGGCTGACAACAGTGTTCCCTCGCAGCAGTAGCCTCAGCAGTGGATGAGTTGCAGATTCAACTTTTCTTTGACTTTTCTGTAATAGCAGGACTCTGATAACCCGAGCCCTCCAAACTTATGACCCTATGACCGTCATATGACTACGATAGGGTCCTCATTTTGGGGGTTGAGGGTTACCGGACCCTAAACCCTTAAACCAGTAAACCCTAAACCTTAAATCCAATAAGAACACCCAAATCCCCATTGGTTTGGTCAGTTTTAGAGTCTGGCCTGTGTAATTAGAGGCAGCGTGTTTTCGCAGTGGTGTTGCTGACCAGCGTATATGTGGACGCCCTAAGCGTCTATGTACTTGATAATCATATACTTGCCCAAAACATTGTACTACACTTACTATTACCCAAATCTCAAGTGTGCCAGGGTTCTTGGGGTAGCCAGGGAAGACAGGCAGACAGACAGACAGACAGACAGACAGACAGGCAGAGAGAAATGTGTATACGTGTGTATATCTGCGCATTGGTTCATGCAGGTATGCACGCACAGTCAGGAGGTGCACGCTCTCTCTCTCTCTCTCTCCATAAATATATATACACACATATATATATACATAATTTGTATGTGTGTATCTATCTGCACACATATTTCATTCACATGTACTAGAGAATAGAGGGACCCTGCACTCAATGTGTACAGATATTGCCTACTTTCCAAAGTCCAGCAAGGGTACTTACCCAAATCCCACAGGCGAGTAACATGATGGCCCTTTGGGGCCGGTGCTACCTAAGCCCTAAACCCTCTACCTCAAACCTAAACTTGAAACCCTACCCCCCTCGACCTAGACCCCAAACCCTAAGCCCTATTAAACCCCAAACCCTAAACTCCAGGGAGAAGCCCAGGCTTGAGCGTTTCGCCAACATCGTGCGCGAGGCGCTGCGTCGCGAGGGCTCCGAGGGAGCCCCAGGCTTTCAGGGCTTAGGCCAGAGTTTAAAAGTCCCCCGTAAGTAGATACTGTAGAATATAGGGTTTAGGGTTGAGGGTTTCGGGTTTAGGGTTTGGGGTTAAGGGTTTAGGGGTTGTAGTCCCCCTTAAGTAGATAGAATATGGCTTTGGGCATTTTTATAATAAGATCCCCATATACCCCATGTTCTATCTAGTTGAGGGGGACTATAGGGTTTAGGGATTGGTGCTTAGCTTCAGGTTAGGGTTTAGGGTTAAGGTCAGAATATAGGAGTTAGGGCTTAGGGTTTAGGCCAGAATACAGGGTTTAGGTTTCTTTTGGGTTTAGGTGTTGTGCGTTTGTGGGTCTACCGGGTTTAGGGTTTGGCTGTGGCCCCAATTACCCATAAAACTGGAGGTAGTTGGGGCTACAGGTAGGGTCTGGGATTGAGGATATAGTTTTTGCCAACTACAGAGGTTCCCGTGGGCTCAGTGTATTTTCTTTGCTGCGCAAACCACAGCGCAGCGCAAGCGCCGCTGGTAGACCTCCTTCCGCGAAGCCCGCCCTCAAAAACCTTCAAAAGAAACACGTATGACTTGTGGTTGAGAGTTCTTGAACAACGCCTGCGCCTCAAGGTGTGCAAGTAGTACCTTCCATGGTATACGTGGAGTCGATGGTAGGCGCATTTTCATTTCTGAACGGGGCAAGGATCAAATCATGTTCTACATTGTTAAAATCCCAAAACATCGTGCTTCAATAGGGGTTACATTTGGTTGTTTGGAAATCAATCCAACATGGGCATCCTTCTAATGGTGCATGTTGCACCACGGGTCCGCAACTCAAGCTCAGAACCGTGTCATAAACACTCCCATTCGCCGACTTGTAACATTGTAGTTTCCGCCAGACCCAAACCCTAAGCCCTAAACCCAAACGCTGGCATTAAGGACCTGGCGATGCGCGCTACGATCTTCGCCTGTAGCGCAATGCTTGATGCCCAGAAGCCACCAGATCTGCTTAGGTTTGGATAGGGTTTGGGGTTTAGGGTTTAGGGTCCAAGGGCTGCGATGTAGTTCCTTTTTGGGTCTATTATGGCTTTTGGTCAGGGATTATGATATACTACCCGAAAAGGAACTACATAGCAGCGTCTGGGTAGGTTTACCCTAAGGGTCCAAGGACTTAAATAATAGGGTCCCTTTAAAGGGGTTATAGGGGTATACAGGGTTTACGGTCCAAGGGTCTAAATGATAGGGTCCCTTCAAAAGGGTTATAAGGGTATATAGGGTTTAGGATTTAGGGTTTAGGGTCCAAGGACTTAAACAATGGGGCTTTATGGCCCAAATACCATTAATGTTGTAGCATTTGGGGCCCCAAAACCATAATTTTTGGGTCCTGTGACCCTTAGGTTTAGATACGGCTCAAAGAGGCTCGGGGGTGACGTAAGTTGTGCCCCAGTCCCTATAATCCCTGCATAACCCCTATAAACCCTGTAGTTTCCATGTTCTTTTCCATTATCCCTCTAGAACCCTAATTCATACCTTATTCTCCCTATGTAACCCTCCTATTTGGACCGGCTCTGCGAGGTTGCATACGGGTGACTTTGCGATATTCCACGTTAGTTCTTATGGGTCTAGGGTTTTGGGTTATCCCAATGCAGCCAAGAGCTTGACACTTGATAACAACTTCCCATTGCACTTTCACATTTGAGCTAGAATCTTATCTCCTGAAAGGGGGGCTATGTACAGGATTATACGGGGGATACTGGGAGTGTAGACTACAGCTCATTTAATATAATTACTCAGATGGTCCTGAAGTATTCCTGCCTGACAGCCTGAAACCGTACGCTGCCTGAAGTTGTTCAGCCTAATCAACATAGGGCTTAGGGTTGGTTAAGGGTTTAGGGTTTAGGGCCCGTGGTTGTGCTTGAGTGGCCTGTGCAAGGGGATCAGCAACGGGTGCCCAGTAGAACTAACTGATGGGTAGTGCATACCTAGAACTATCCTTGCGAAATCTCCTGTCACAGTACCTATCTTCACTCCCCATTCCCGCTTGATTCACAAATAACACGAAGACAACTTCACTTGGTACCATATAGCTTCTTTTGCCCCCCCAAGATTAACCCCCACAAATCGCCTTCAAAAGGGAGCCATAAAAGCGGGGGTTTATCCCAAACCCTCAGCACCTAAACCTGAACTACAACCCTCCCCCCCAGAACCTTGTTAAAGGGACCCATAAGCAATATTAACCTTTAGCCGCCAAGGACCAAGTTGGGGAAGGACACGCTTTGGCGGAAAATCTGGTCCGTCGCATCCTCAGCTTCATGTGTGTGTGTTACTGTCTATATTAGCCGTATTTAGGGATGGGATTTAGGGTTGAAGGTTTGGGGTTCAGAGCTTAGGATATTCGCCTTATCTGGGGACTTTTAACGTTGGACATAGGGGTCCTTTTGTGGTTCAGTGCAGTCTGTGACATAGTCCCTAATATAAGGAACCCATGTCCATTAGATTATGTACACAATTTTGACTGTAGCTCATGTGTGTTATGTAGGCGTTTAAGTAGCATCAGGACCTTACGACTGTCAAACGATGTTGGGTCCTACCTAAGCCCTAGGGCCCTAAAGTAGGTATATGGGAACGTTTTTTGGGCCTTAAGTATATACTATATACCTACATGGACCCTGAGGCCGTGGGCGGCGAAGCCTCGACGATCGCAGATCTCGGTGTGGGCCCGGATAACGCGGAGCGCTACAGAAAGACGGCCGCGGGCCCCAGAGGGTTCGAGCAGAATTTCAGATTTTGAAGGTTTAGGGTTTATAAACTTTTGTCAGGGCTGAGTGAGCTTTTGGGGGACATAGCTCTCAGGCGGTTCTTGCAGCAGTTGTGTCCCATCTGTTACTCTTCAGAAGAATAACCCAAAGACTGAATGCACGGTGTTTGTGCTTAGCGCCCTGGACTCAGAGCTCTCTTGATATGAGAATGCTGTGGCAAGCACGAGATTCGAAGATTACCTGGATTGTGGGATCATGTTGGGTAGGTTGTCAAAGTTCATGGTGCCTCTTGAGGTAGGTCTTGAAAAAGAGCAACATCATATAAGCAGGATTTGAATTTGGAGAGATGCTAGCTTGGTTGTCCTAATCCACCCTTGGCTTCAGCGATTGGGCCTGCCATACCGAGAGCGGAGAAGGTGGTTTTGGGGTACTTGAAGCGCTATGCTCCCAAACGGATGTCGCGCCCTGCCCTTGCACGTCAGACGAGCGCAGGCAGATGCAGCGACCCGCGCGAGGTAGATCCCAGAACGCCAAAAACTCTCAAAATCCATTGGGATAATATTTGGGTTCTATTGGGGTTATATTGGGATAATGGAAAATAAAATGGAAACTGCTAATAGCTGAAGCTGGCCCATGCCTGCAGGTACTCTTTCTGAGGATTCTTGGGGTTTGGGGAAGTGGAGAAGAACTCTTAGAGAGAAAAGGGAAACCACTTTAGTCTTTAGGGCTTAGGGCTTCACAGCTTAAAGTTTGGAGCTACTATGTTATGGCCCTGCTGTAATTGCACCTGATATCCACCTTCCTTGTTTTTTTTGCTGTAGTTGTGGTTGGCATCCTGGTTGGACATGCCTTATCAGCAGATCTGCAACTATGACCATCCTTTCTCTACTGGGTACCCCAGTGGTACCCTTTTTCCCTTTTTATTGGGGGTCTCCGTATTAACACTGAAGAATACTATGAAAAAGGGTCTAGCGGAGGCCCCCAGAGATGCTCGGCGGGGAAGAGTGTGGGAGGCCGTGGCCGTAAGCCACAGGTCGACCCCTACCTCCCTACCTCCCTACCTCCCTACCTCCCTACCTACCTACCTACCTACCTACCTACCTACCTATGAAAAAGGGTACCCACGCTTAATTAGCTAGTTGTGGTGCACAGGTTTGAAAAACTTCAGCGCGCCATTGTGAATTGTACCAATACTGCTGGTATTGTTACTGTTGATGGATGAAATCTTGCACCACCTAAGGGCCTTAAACTAATGTAATTCCTAGGACTTTAGGGACTTAAAGTGGTGCAAGATTTCCTCCATCAACAGTATTATAGTCCTTGGGCCCTAAAACCCTATCATTTGGGTCCTTGGACCCTTCGGGGTAGCCTACAGCCATGAAACATTCATTCAAGGACAGTTCCAGGTGGGTAGTTACCCTTATAAGGGGCCTATATAAACCTCATATAGGCCCATTACCCNNTACCCTTATACGAGCCTTATATGGGGGTACCCACCTGGTAACTACCCACCTGAAACTGTCCCTGATTCATCAACATTTTGCCTTGTGGCTATCACAACAAGGTATCGAAACCAAACTCGCGGCGACAGTGCTGCAGGGTTTAGGGTTTAGGGTTTAGGGTTTGGGGTTTGTGGTTTGGGGTTTAGGGTTTGGGGTTTAGGGTTTAGGGCAAATGTGATCTTTTGGTTTTGGGAACCACAAGCTTTCAAAATTGGGGTTATGTAGGAGATATATTGGGATAATGGAAAAGAAAATGGAAACTACTATTTAGGGTTGAGGGTTTGGGGTTTAGGGTTTAGGATGTGTTGTCGACATTAGTAGACCCTCCAACCAGCTACCTTCTATACAGGCCTATGTACCCACTATTAGGGAACCTATAATGCCAATTAAACATATTGTGGGGTTTAAAACCCCAAACCAAGTTGATGACTTTGCACCATCATGGTGGCTCAGGATTAATTAGGTTATGTGACCAACCTCCAAATGGCCCTCAGGGGTGGGGGAGGGCTTATGTAGGGAGCATATCGGGTTATCCAAACAATATACAGGCGTTATACAGCGACATATAGCCCAAGAATGAAGAATCAAACTACACTGTGCTTGATTTGAAGGGACATGGATGCAGGGTTTCCCCTCTTGTTTTTGCATTCTCGAAGTTCAGATGGTACATGTCTCATGTAAACAGACATATGAAAGAAAGAAGAAATGGTAGGCTCATCCATGCCCATGCCGTCTCTCTTTCCAGCCCTAAACCCTAAACCCTAAACCAACCCTGAACCCTTGGACAGGAGTTTGGCTGGGAGAAGAAGTGAAAGCACGGAGATGTAGCCTCCCGGAAACTAACATGGAAACCCAAAAGGGCCCTAGAAAGACTACAGTCCCCTTCCCAAACCCCCTTAAAGGATCCAACAAATGGAACCCCCTAATAATCCCCTTGTTTCCCCAAAGTAGTACTGGGTTCATATTGGGAGGGTTCCATTTTTTGGATCCTTTAGGGGTCTGGGTTAACAGGAGGCTGTATGAGCTGTAGTCTAAACTCCTAATGCTCCTTATATTGGGGATAATATAGGGGACTACTATAGGGGTTGTTAAGGGGGGATACCAGGAGTTTAGACTATAACCCACATAACCCCCTATATAAACCCAGTTTCCATTTCATTTTCCATTTTCTTTTGCATTTGATTCTCCATTAAAGTTGTTATTAAGGGGTTTCCGTGTTTGTTTGGGGCTATGTAGCCAGCTTCTGATTGGGAGCTTCCAAGCCCTAACGGTCCAACTCAAGGCTTCATATAGGGGGCCTATATAATGACCAATGTTATATAGGGTTATAATGTAGGGTTATAATGTACGGTTATAATATAGGGTTATAATATAGGGTTAGAATATGGGGGTTATATTGGGATAATGGAAAAGAAAATGGCAACTACTCTACTTTAATAGGGTTTGGGGGCCAATTATTAATAGTATGTTTCTATATACCTTGTGTAGTTATAGTATGGTACCTCAAATGCACTTCAAAATTTTATTGATGATTAATTAGGCCTTGTAGTATTTTTTAGGAACGGGCCCAAATTACCTACCATGAATAGCAGACAGTAGAGCCCCAAATAAGTGTTGCGATTGATAACACTATTCTGCCCTTGACAAATTATAAGTACGGGCCAGGGATAATTAGGGGTAATTAAGGGACCCTAAACCCTAGGTGGACCCCCCACCCAGTAAAAGTGACTGTAAGGGATCATAAGGATTGTATTAGGGTCCTCTTATATTCCTAATGTACCACTGTTACAGAGTGGGGGGGTCCTCCTAAGCTAAGCCCTAAACCCTAACGGGGGAGGTAGCTCTAAGTTCTTGAGGGCCTCCCTGTAGTTTCTTGGCAGCTCCCGTCTCAGTGCCCTTGGCACTCACGATGCTCGTAGCGTAAACCCAAGAGGTCCATGTATCTACCCTAAACCCTACATAGGAGGTACTTGAGCTCCAAAGTGGTTCTATCGGACTTAAGCCTGTTCTATTTATGCCTATGAACCCTTCCAAGACCCTCCTGTGTAGGGTTTACCCAGACCTTCCTATGTAGTTCTTTTTTGGGTAGTATATTGTACTCCCTTACAAAAAAACCATAACAGACCCAAAAAGGAACTACATTGGAGCCCTTGATGAAACTGGACCCTTTTGAGAAACCTTGAACCGGAAGTTCTCGGTAGCCGTTTCACGTTCCAGACCGATCAGATGGTGCCGACTCCGTGTTTTGTGTAGGCCCTTTTGAGATCCCAACTTAAAGTTCCCATGGGTTTAGGGTTTAGGTTATGTCTGTTTTTGGGGAGTTCTTGATTACGAGGCGCGTGTGAGGAAGGCGGGTCCTATGGAAGATACTAGCTCCTTTTCGACCTCAAGTACCTTAATTTCTGATTATGGTATTGCAGCATGCTCAGGTTATGCAGGGTTCTAGTATCAGCAGTTGTGCGCCTTCGTAAACGGATTTGTGCTCTGTCTCGGAAGTCGTCATATATGTCACTCCTGAAGCCGGCGAAGTGTAGATTTTTTGGGGACATATGAGAATGTTTCCATGGTTCCAAATGCTTCATACTATCCAGAGGTTGAGCAAGTGTTTTGTGCTGAGGGTGTCGAAAATTCCAATCATATGCCTCTCACCCTTTCAGACTTGACTGTCCATGCTTGTCATTTCCGGTTTCAAGGCCAGCATCTGAGATATGCCTTTGCTCATCTGTACGGAAGCCCAATCTTGAGAGCAAGTGTGTCCAGAGCTCCTTTCAGCTTCTTCAAAAGGCATGGGCAGGGCCATGCCCAAAGGGTGGATGGAGGTAAATAGAAATTCCTTAGGGCCCAAAAGGGGTTGCCTTATAGCTACCTTAATGCCCAGGTACATACTGTAAAGCTACATGGAACCTACGGGATAATATCAATCATCCGCAAGATTTACATGCTTACAAGAATCCTTCTGTAATCCGCTCATGTGCCGCTATAATCATCTCTATATTTGCTCCCCCACTCCCCTTCAAGCACCAGTAAATCATCATTCACAACTCTCAACCCCAAACGCGAAGATTCACGACCATGTATGGCAGGGCACCATCCGTCGAAGCATAACAGCGACTCTCTTCGCGCAAAAGGTCTGAAACCCTAAAGTCTAAAACCCTAAAACCTAAACCCTAGTAGAACCCCAATACCCTACACCCTAAAGCCCTACATCCAAAAACCAAGAAGACCCTAGACCCTAGAACCTTTAAACCCTAAACAGGGTATTTAATCATCGACGCTGTGCTCCTAACCAAAGTGCAGGTATATTGAGCTGCTTGCTGCCAGAAATGCAACCCTTGGCGATGAGGCGAAGTATGGGCAAGCGGCCTCTCTTGCCAAGGTGCAAAGACGTGCTGAAGGCTAGCAACGACTGTCGCCAATTGGACAAAGCTGTATCCCAGAACCTGGTCAGGCCGTTTGCCAAAGGCACCCCTATGACAAACTGCCTGCGCGTATTGGCCGAGTCCAGAGGTTGCAGGCACGCGGCCGTGCACACAGACTCCATGTCAGTCTGTGCAGAAACTTTCCCTGCAGGCCATGGATTGGTACAAGGACGTGAATTGGGTGCCCAGGTTGGGGTCAGTGTGAGCTGTATGGAATGGCACTAGCTGCATGCAGCAGCATCTAGCAAGCACCGATCAAAGGCTCTGCAGAACCCACCCGCCGATCATCCCGAAGCATTGTTGTGACCTTACCAGCGACGCTCTCATATACCTACTGTTGGGGCCAGGTATACACTATGGAGATACGTGGACCCTCTGGGGATATCAAAGTCTCCCGGGTTTAGGGTTGAGGGTGTCCTGAAGATGTTGCCTTTGCTTGCTCTATAGCTTTCGAGGGGAGCAGCTGGGCTCTTTTTGCGAAGGATTGCATGGCATATTCAACATACTTACTGGGGCCATATTAACCACCAGGGCTACATTTGCTATCTGCCTAAACCCCTACACCCTGAACCTTAAGCCCCCAGGCCCAGTGGACCCTGAACCGCAAACCCCTAAACCCTAAACCGCTAGACCAAAAACCGAAGCCTTGAGCTCCTAGACTCTAAACACTAAACCCCTAGACCCCAAACCCTAAACCCCTGGACCTTAAACCCAAAACCCCTAGACCCTACACCCTAAACCCTTAAACCCTAAGCCCGAAGCTTCTAGACCTTAAATCTTGGACCCTAAACCGTAAACCCCTAGACCCTAGAGCCCCTGACCTTCAAGCTCTAGAACTAAGAACCCTACACCCCTAGACCCTACACGCCAAACCCCTAGACCCTAAACGCTAAAGCCCCAGATCCTACACTCCTAAATCTTAAACCCCTAGATCCCAAACACTGCAAAGCGCAATCCCTGAGAACGTAAGCAAGTTGAGCCGTTCTTCAACCGTTGTCTGCTTCGCTTTCAAGCTCAAGCGGTCTGCCAGCCGGCAGGCCCTTGCTTTATGTGCATGTGACCAGCTTATGACTGCCTAGATTCGTCACACAGTCTAGTACTGTAGAAGCCTAAACGGCTACCAACATGTGTGTCCTAGGTTCCTTGTATAATCATGGTATAGGGTACCTGGGTACCTCAAATAGAATTTTAACATGTTGTGTGTAATCATGGGCTTGAGACAGCATCCATGGCAAAGTCGCCCGTTAGGTTTAGCTTGCAACCCAAAACTAAACCTTAAACCAGGAACCTCCACAGAGACATCAGTTGGAGGTGCAGTAGCGGTAAAAAATAGTGTTATAGGCACAAAATGACTGTGTTTAGAATTGTTTGCAGCCATATTTGGGGGACTGGCTAATATATCCTTACTTATAGCTACCCATCAACCTCCACAACCCTAAGCCCTTTACGGTAATCCCATGACGCCTATACCCCCTTATCTCAGCCCGTTATAATACACAGGGGCATCCAAACACAGAAGGAGTGGCTTGCAGCCATGCACGTCCCTTGCGCATGGCAGACGCCTGGCACCTAGCAGTTCACTGGCCAGAGAAAAGGGGCCATAGGGAGATGTGGGGTGTAGGGCAGTGTAGGGCTAAGGAGAATGGCATGGAGAAGAAAATGGAGGATGGTGGCGTGTGGGGGGGAGTGTAGGGANNAAAAAAAAAAAAAAAAATCAAGCATATCACGCTACCGTATGCACGGACTGCAGGGGGATGATTGTGTGGAAGTGTTCAGGCTTCTGCATCACCTAAATTTGATTTAGCATGTACAGGGCTTTTGGTATTAGGTTTGTGGTGGAGGGTCTGAGAGTATAGGGTTCAGAGTACTGTGTCTATAGGGTGTAGGATTTGAGATCCAGGTATCTATCAGGGTGCCAAGCCCACCGCCACACCCTACGATACGGGGGCTAAATAATTGCCAATACTATGGTAATGGATACCATGTAGAGTTATGGCACAGGGTACCTCAAACAGACCTCAACATGAACTTGGTATTCATCAGTTCTTCTTGGGGGTTGGACGTTGGCTTACTGAGATGTATTGTCAGTTTTACAGGGTCCAAGACTCCAGCTTCAAACCACTGAAATACAGCAACTACTTAGGTCATGCTTTTTTGTGGGTGATCAACGCCTACCTTAACGCCCCCCCCCCTCCCTGAACCTAAAGCCTAAACCCCTGAATCCTAAGATGGATATGATAGTTTCCCAAAATAGCGGGACCCCAATATAGACCCCAAAATACTACAATCCTTGATATTGGGACCCCCAAAATGGTACCCCAAATATTGGAAAACCCCATATGAGTAAAGCGCGCAACTTAGACTCCGGGTTTCCAACATGACCGTCTTTGTGCCGGTTTAGGGCTTAATAAGACCCTAAACCCTAAACCCTGAACCCTAAACCCTAAACCCTGAACCCTAAACCCTATACCCTAAACCCGATACTGCTGTAGGTTTAGAGGTCTTCAGGTTCAACGAGCTTGGGTCCGTCAGACCCTACTTCCGGGGGTGTTTAGGGTTTAGGGTTTAGGGTGTAGCCGGGTATTGAAGCCCAAACACAGATTCGATTCCCCTTCGCCAAAAATGACACCCCACACCTCCCAATATTAGATATTCCCCATAGTATACTGTACTACCAAGGGAGTAGTTGATATTACGGGGGCGGGGGTTCTATCAGGAAAAGGAAAAGGGATTAGATCTGACTGTTTTCCTTCTTCGTTGGAAATTCCATGTGATGTAGGGTTTGGGGGCTTAGGGCATAGAGTTATATAGGGGAAAGGAGCGTCAAATGGAAAACAATATGGACAAGGAAATGGAAGCTGGGATTATATGGTGGTTTGTAGAGATTAGGTATGAGCTCGTCTTAATATCAGCCTTCCCACGAAACCTTGAAGAGTGGATAAAGGGGTCCCCCTCTAGTATAAAAAGGAACCCATGTCCATTTAAACCCTAAACCCTAAACCCATTCCCCTATTCCCTACTAACCGTAAACATTGGCTGTAGCTCATGTCCAGCTCCGTGAGTTCAAAGGTCCATTAGATCTCCTTTGCCGAGTAGTCCGGCAGCGCAATGCCCGAATCTCAGGGTTTAGGGCTTAGGGTTTAGGGTTTAGGGTCAGTACATAGTAGATAGTTTTGACGAAGGAAATGGTTGTTTCCATATGAGCCGTAGTCTAAACTCCTTAAAAGGGGTTATGTAGGGGGTTATATAGGGACTACTATAGGGGTTATTAAGGGGGATACTAGGAGTTTAAACCCTAAACCCTAAACCTTAAACCCTAACCCTAAACCCTAAACCCTGCTTTAGATTGTAGTTCATATAACCCGGGAGAAGTGGACCAGGATTTGAGCATGGGGATTGCCTGCGAGGTGACTGGGTTGCTGTCAAGGGCCTTAAACTGAACTATCATATTACTGGTTTAGGGTTTAGGAGTTAGGGTTTAGGGTTTAGGGTTGATGGAAGAAATCTTGCACCACCTAGGGGCCTTAAACTACTGTACTTCCTGGGACTTTAGGGACTTAAGGTGGTGCAATATTTCCTCCATCAACAGTATGGGTGTATGGTAAATAATGGGGTTTCCTTGAAATAGTAATTCAGTATAAGCTGCGGAACAGTAACCCAGGTGAGTTCACTTGTGTAACTCGTTTGAGTGATGGTGCGACTAGGGGACCCGATGTAATACTTCGCACAGGGCACCATGGGGCTAGTTGGCAAAGCTTACGTTTCCAAGACGTGACGTAAAGGATCTACGACCTTGCATTACCTTCAAAAAGAAGTCAAAGCCTACAGCCCAAACCCTGTACTTCCTATGCTGGAAAGCCCGACATCTCCCGTCTTTTGCCAGGACATGAAGTTACCTCAGGGTCAGGGCATTGTATGGTTTCTTGAAGGCTCAGCTTTCCGGATTTGATTTGTGTGGTTTGCCCAGCCTTGTAAGCCCCTCTGTCCCTGTTGACGGGTCAAGCCTTGGGCTGCATCTCCTCCAAAGTGTGGCAGTCTAGTAGTTGTTGTTTTCAAAACCGGTGCGGCATTGCTGGGAGGATGTGGGACGTGCGTCCCTCTAAAACCGAACCCAAACCCTAAACCCAAGCTCTACTCTCTGAGCCTTTGCTGCTAGACCCAACCTCCTAGCTTACTGGGTTAGTAGGGAATAAGGGAATAGAATCCCTATATAGTCCCTAAAAAGGAACACGGCTATATGAGGCTTTCCGCAAAATGGGCGGGGTGTGCAGGATTTAAAGTTTACGGGTCCTTTTCAGACGTCATTATAATGGGAATTATGGGTTCTTCGGGGTCTAGTATATAGAGTACGCTGCATCGGTATTCCTCATAAAACCCGCGTTAGCCCTGGTATCTTCCTAGATGTGGTGATATCGATGTTTCAACTTCTTGTTCTTCCGTCTATGCATGCAACATACCCTGAACCCTAAAGCCCCAGTCAACTCTGAATAGCCCAGTGTGAGCCTTTCTCCCTCATGTGCAGAATTTCCAAGAGTGGTACTAGCGTCCACAATGTAGCGCAAGAACATATTCTCCTGTGGGCTGTAGAGGTTTAAAAGCAGAACATATGTTGATCTTCGACAGTAATTTCGAAGTCTAATCCACACCGCCAGCCGTCAGCCCCAACCCATAGCCTCTACACCCCGAACCCTAAAGACCCAAATCCTAAACCCCAAACCCAAATCCTAAAACCCCCACCTCTAAACCCAAAAACCAAAACCCCAACCCCCAAAATAGACTGAATCCCTAAACTTTAAACCCCAAATCCTAAGCCCCAAAAGCCTATACCCGAATGGATGTCTTCGGCACAGATCCGGGGCCGGGACATGGCCCCAGCAGCAGCTCGAGGCCCGCCCGCCCGGCAAAAGAGGCCAGGCTTCCTTTTTATAGTCTTGGGTTATATGGGGGTTTCCCAAAATTAGGGGTACCTTTCTGGGGGTCCCTATAATAAGGACTATAGTATTTTGGGGTTTATTGGGGTCCCCTTATTTAGCATGTAGGGTTAATGGGGTTTATAGGGTTTGATAGGGGTTGTATTGGGGTTACATAGGATTCTAGGTTTTAGGGTGCAGGGGTTCAGGGTGTGTGGTTAAGGGTTTTGGGGGGTTTTGGGCTTGAGGTGCTAGAGTTCAGGATTTTAGGGCTTTCGGCTTTAGGGGATAAGAGGCTTGTTGCAAGTACGTAGTGTTTGGGGGACGAGTTTTGCCGTTGGAAGTTACATTAATGACGAAGGAGATGGGACAAATTGAGAACAAGGACCCCAATTAGTTGTAAGTATACCTCATCTTGAGGGTTTAAGGTTTGGGTCTTACCTTACGGATCTAAGTCTGTAAGTCGTACTTACTTTGGGCCGAATGTCTATCCAGGGTACCTGGTATGGGTGACTTAGAGTCTTGGGGTTCCTAAACTCCTTGGAGTAGGATTTGGAGTTCAGGGTTTAGGCTTTAGGGCCCTAAACCCTAAACCGGTTAAGGGTTTAGGGTTTAGGGTTTACGGTTTGTAACTTGGTGAGAAGGGTTTCGGGACGAGGGACTTTTTTCTCGAGCCGCCGTGGGCATCAATGTCAAGGTCCAGTCAGTGTTTCCAAGGAGTCCTGTGCCCAAAAGGTCCACACGTAGGTTTAGGGTTTGGGGTTTATGGTGGTTTCTATTACTTGGGCCCTAAAGTAGTTATATGCAAGACCCTTTATCCTAAGCGCCATACCTATATGGACCCTCGACAATTGTCCGTATAGGGCCCTTTTCGGAGTTCCATGTTAGTTCAGAATGCTACATACCATAAGTCCTCCACAGCCGCATATAGATTTGCTTATCCCCATATACCGCGTATCTAGCCCCCAAATGCAAAAAGAAAGAGCACTTCCAAAAACTCTGGGGCCTTGGGTTTTTTTTAGCCTACAGCAGTCGTAAGACATTGGAGCCGAACTCTGTCGACAACTCCCTGATGCAACTTTTCGGCCTTCAGGGTGCCAAGCCTATGGTAGTTACCTCGAACGGACCCCAAAAAGATGTTGAATATCACTTCGGGGTTCAAATTTAGGCCTTAGTTTGCATGGGAAGAAGAAAGGCACGGCTGAGTTCTAAGACTTATATGCTGCTGCTTAAGGGAGAGATCTTGAGACTTGTCCTCATATAATCCCAGATATAAGCATGTAACAGTCCCTATGTTCACTCCCCCAGTCTCCAATGAGAAGTTGAAGTTCAGCGTTGCCTTGGCTGTCTTCCTTCATTTCAAACGGGATGGAGAAAGCGCCGCATCGCTCTTTACAAGAAGACGCAGGATACTTATCACCGCCTGCTGGGATTTGCCGGTTACGAAAAAGCAAGGATGTACAGCGCCGCAATGACTGTTTATCAGGCTCTTCCGGCGTGTCCTTACCGGGGAGCACGATCTCAACAGCCTACGGCCACGTGTTCGAGAAGGCTGAGCAACCCTAAGGGTCCAAGGACCCAAATAATAGGGTTTTGGGCCCAAATACTATAACATTAATGGTATTTGGGCCCTAAAACCCTATTATTTAGGTCCTTGGACCCTAAACCCTAAACCCTATATACCCCTATAGCCCCTTTTAAGGGACCCTATTATTGGGGTCCTTGGACCCTTAGGGCAAGTCAGATGAGGTTTTCTCATCAAGGCGGGGCCCCAAATGGACCCTGAGGATATAGAGGAGCGAGAAAGAAATTGAGCAGGTCCCCATTAAGAATTGCATAAACGTAACGGTCAAACTCTTCAGTTAACAGGGTTCCGAATGCTCCCAAAATTCCCTGACATGTAGTCGCACATGTGCTTTTAAGCCGGGTTTAGGGTTTAGGGTGGAGTTGCAGCTTAGTTTGGGGAATCATCACCGTATCACAAGCCCTGAACCCTTCACAATGGAGAAACTCAAGCCCACGCTCCCTCAACCTGACATTTGTTTAGGGTTTAGGGGGGTTTCTGGCATCCTCAATAAGCGAGTTGCCGGAGCCTTCAAATCCCTCGTAAGCGCTAGCAAATAAAGCCCCACCCGAAACTCACACTCCTTAAAGGGTTTTGGTAACCCCGAATCCTTATAACTAAGGACCCTAGGAGAGTCGGATGATTGTCATAAGGTTTCTTATTTTGGTGTTGGGGTCCAAACCCTAACCCCCCCTTCAAAAGAAAAGAAAATGAACCCTAAACATCCTAATCATTATCACTCCGCAGACCTTTGCCGCGTTTAAGCTCACGCTCTCATATCCTTTGAGCCCCAAATATGCCCGACACATCTTCCCTACATGCCAGGAACGCAAACAAAGCCTACAACGTGTATGTGTGCATATATATATATATGTATATGTGTATATATATACATATAAAAAATATGGACTTTTCTTTCAGCAACACAAGATAGAACGAGAGATACCCTGTTCAGAAGCCTATTCCTGTTGCCATACTGGCATACCCAAGTTTGCACATCAAAAGCCCCAAGTTTTTGCTATTCGTCCACAATTAGGTGTTTTGTTGGAGTCCCTAAACCCCTAAACACCTAAACCAGCCTAAACCCTAAACTTTAAGCCCCCAAAGCCCTACACCACCTTAAACCCCAGACCCCAAACCTGAAACCGTGCGTGGAGAGGCAGCGGTGTGCGTTCTGGCTGTTTTGGCTGCAAGGCCCAGGGCCCGCCACACAGTGCGGGACTTAGGGTTTAGGGTTTAGGGAGATTAGGGCTTATAGTCCCGCTTAAGTAGATAGAATATGGCTTTGGGTATATTATAATAAGATCCCCATATAGCCCATATTCTATCTACTTAAGGGGGACCATAGGTTTCAGGGTTTAGTAGGGTTGAGGGTTTAAGGTTAATTAGGGTCTAGGAATTAGTGTTCAATCGGGTTTAGGGGTTAGGGTTTAGTAGGGTTTAGAGTTTAGGTTACATAGGGTCTAGGATTTAGTGTTAATTAGGGTTCAGGGTTTAGTGTTGATTAGGGTTTAGCGTTTAGTCTTAACTAGGGTTTACGGTTTTTGGCTTAGACTTACTGAGGCTGTAGGCATGAGGGTTTAGGGTTAATTAGGGTTCTTTAGGGTTTAGGGTTGATTAGGGTTTAGGGTTTAAGGTTTAGGGTTTAGGGCGTGTTGAAGAAGGGAATGTATTATATAGGGGGTTAGCAGCGATTATATTCCCTCATTCCCGACTAATCACCAGTAAGTTTACGGTTCACTGGGGTATTGTGTGATGCGACAGCTGCCTTTCTTTTAAGACTTGTAAAGAATAGTTTTAACCATACACCATACGGCACTATTTCAGGCGTCAGGGTTTGACTGCCAGCAAATGGAAACAGATTCGATCATGGCAGTCGTCTCAGTGCAGCGAGGGAGAGAATACAGACAAAATAGGAGCGACAATGCAGCTGCTACAAAGTCGCGTTGACCTGGACATGCGCCAAAAGTGCTATGCTACTTTGTCTAGCCCGCATGGCAAATTCCGCCTAAACCCACGAACCCCAAATTCCCCTAAACCCGGACCCCCGAACCCTAGATCCCATTCGTTCTCATGCAAATGCCTTGAGTCCACATTCAAAACCCCGTTGCAGGGCTTGGGACTGGGTAGCGCGGTAGGTTTACTGGAGCTTGGTAGGGAACAAGGGAATATAATCCCTAGATTCTTCAATCATATGTTCTATTCCCTTATTCCCTATTAACACCCAGTAAGAGCAGGTTTGCGTATGTCCTGTCTCCTTTCAGAAGCGCTGTTTTCTGTGGCCTACGTACTAGCGGCATCAAAAGTTCAGAGCTTTGCATTTCGGGGAGGTGACGTGCTTGTAAGAGGCTGGTCTTCGATGAGGCTAGGTCTGCAACCTCAATTAACTACAGTTTTGAGGTCATGGTCATGTGGCTGAGTCAACATTTTAGGGCTTCGGAAGCAAATGAGATTGAAAAAGGATCCAAGAACTTGTCAGTATCCGTTGTAGCTCTCAGAGCCCTAGCTTTCCCCTACCCGCCATGCCCTAAACCCTAAGCCTTAAGCCCTAAACCCTAAGCCCTAAACCCTAAGCCCTAAACCCTAAGCCCCAAACCCCAAACCCTCAGCCCTAAACCCAAAAGCTGGCCAACTGAGGCACGCCGCGCCATTCCAACAGAGTACTACGGAAACTTGGCTGTTTTGGACTCCCAAAGGGTCCATGTAGCTATATGGTATATACTTAGGGCCCAAAGGGGTTCCCATTTACCTACTTTAAGGGCAAAGCATATACCATGTAGCTACATGGACCCTTTTGGACTGCCCATTTACCCAAGGGCTCCAATGTAATTCCTTTTTTGGTCTGTTATGGTTTTTGGTATTGGATGATAATATACTACCCAACAAGAAACTACATAGGAGGGTCCGGGTAAGGGCTTAGCTGACAGGTTCAGTTCCAGCAGTGAGTTTTCGATTGAGGGACGTTGCGGGGCCCGGCATGTCCATGGCGCAGGTTGCAGAAAATGTGGAAGGTGCAGGCATGGACGCTATTTCATGCATGCGCATGGAAACTACGGAGTACAGCTGTCATTGATGTGTAGGAGGTTTTGCGAAGAGAACTTGACGATTCGCGCACCCTAAACCCTAAACCTTATAAACCCTGATATGCAATCCCGTATATGATGCAGTGAGTGCTAACAAGCCCAGGACTGCTGGGACTGCCCCTCTTCACGCTCTGTCCCAAGACTGGGTTTAGGGTTGAGGGGCTGGGATCAGGATTCAGGGGCGTAGGGTTTGTGTTTTGAGAGACATGGGGTTCTCCGAAAGGGCGGGACCCTAGCTAGCCATCATGGGGCGTCCCTCTTGTAGATTTTGTTGGCATTGAAGTGTTTGGAGAAACTCCGTCATCTGAGGCATGAATAATGAGACAAAGGGTATGCCCTAAACCCTAAGCCCTAAACCCTAAACCCATGGTGTTCCAACAGGGGGCTCTTATCTTTCGCTGCGTAATGCTGTGTTGTGTTGTAGAACATCCTTTGCTTTACTGGGGCTTGAGCAGGGTCTAGGGTTCAGGGTTTAGGGTTTAGTTCGGTGGACTCCGATAATTGCATTCGCTGCTCCACTATCTAAACCCAAAACTCTTAACCTATATTATGCCTAAACTCCGAACTCTGAACTCTGGATTCAAAGCCCAAAACCCTAGACCCAAAACCCTATAATGAACCTCCAACTCTAAATCTTAGACCCTAAGTCTAGGCCCTGAATCCTAAACCGTCCTCAGGGCACTACACGTAGTAAGCTGGCGGATTGTTTGAAGTCTCTCCAATTCGGTTTAGGTTGAGCATGCTTGCTACCTGTAATTTCAGATACCCACAGTCTTCGGGCTTATACCATGAATCAGTGGCGTACTTACCATCAAACTCTAGGTAATTGGGGTCACAGGTAGCTTGAAATCACTACGCTCGCAACTGCTCGCTCAGCCAAAGGCCCAGGGTGTGCGGCTAAGGAAGGCATCAAACAAGGGGTTTAGGTTATGGGACTTCCTCATACGGAAATCTACATCTAATGTAGAGGTGCGACTGCCTGGTAAGGACATTTTCCAAGTATTTGGCCTTAATACCTACGAAGATTGTCCAATCTTCTACGTCAGAGCAACCGTCATGCGGAACAATTATGCCTTTTGAGATTCGATGTCTCGCTGAAAAATCCGAACAGGCCGAGAAGCGCCTGCGTTACATGTACCTGACAATGCGCATGTCGCATGCTTGGATGATGATCTGCGATGGCTGGCCCTGTAAGAAGATGTGCTTGCCAGAGCTTGCTTCCGAACGCTTGAAGGCGGCCACGTTGGATTGGCCACTGTCGAGGGGCAAGAAGTATCACCGCGCACTCGAGCTGACCACTCAGGGTTCAAGGACTGCCGGTATTGGACTGTGCGTGCCAGAGATCTCTCCCAAAGGGTCCACGTAGCTATATGGTATATACTTAGCCCTTAAAGTAGGTATATGGGAAACCCTTTAGGCCCTAAGTATATACCATATATACCTACCCTTAACCCTAAACCCTATAAACCCTGAGCCCTAAACCCTATATAGCTACATATACCTTATACCTATATGGACCCTTTGGGTCTATGTGCATGGGTTTCATTTCAATTGCATGGTGCCGTTACCAGATCTTGGTTCCAGCTTGCTGCCGTGACTATCCGCTTTCAGCGTGGCCCCTGGCCATAAACCTTAACTCTAAGGGTCCAAGGACCCCAATAATAGGGTCCCTTAAAAGGGGTTATAGGGGTATATAGGGTTTAGGGTTTAGGACCTAAATAATAGGGTTTTAGGGCCCAAATACCATGAAAAAAAACAAGTATTTGGGCCCCTGAAACCCTATTATTTGGGTCCTTGGACCCTTAGGGTAAGCCTCTTGGGAGCTGCAGTTTCCGTCGGGCTTTAGGGTTTATATGGTTTAGGCTTTACCTGGACCCTCCAATGTAGTTCCTTTTTGGGTTTGGTATGGCTTTTTGGTTAGGATTCTCATTAGGACTACCAAAAAGGTACTACATTGGAGGGTCTAGGTAGGAGCTTTACTCTATACTCAAGCCACGCGATGTAGCTTAGGGAAATTACTACTACAGAAACCATACTTTGTACCATATAGGTACTTTGGACCCTTTGGGTTGGGAGCTGCAGTTTCGGTCGGGCTTTAGGGTTTATATGGTTTAGGCTTTAGGAGCCCTACTCCAAACTCAAGCCCCACTATGGAGCTTAAGTTGAGGTATTCGAGAACTAGGTTGGTCACAGAAGGGCTATGCCTGATCAGGGAAGTTCGTACCCCAAACGGTCCATGTAGCTATATGGTATATACTTAGGGCCCAAAGGGGTTCCCATATACCTACTTCAAGGGCAAAGTATATACCATGTAGCTACATGGACCCTTTGGTACAAGGGTTGATGGAAGAAATCCTGCGCTAGCTTATGAAGTATTATGACATCTTCAAATTCATCGGAAGCTCTAACAAACCCTAAACCCTTAAAACCCTAAACCCTAGAACCCTAAACCCCAAACCCTACAAGTTTGGGGCCTGGCTTTTGCAAGATGTCAGCCATCAACAGTAGGGGGTTCCCGCCTGCGTTCATCAGGGTTTAGGGTTTAGAGTTTAGGAATGTATCCTTCAGCCCGAAAAAGACTTAAGGTGTGGTGCTTAGGGTCCAGGCGGCCAAGTAGTTCGTGCTTAGGCCACAAACCCAAAGGGTCCATGTAGGTATATGGTATATGCTAAGGGCCGAAAGGGGTTCCATTATACCTACTTTAAGGGCTAGGTATATACCATATAGCTACATAGACCCTTTGGGAAAGTATCCGTAGTGGAATTCATGTGGACTCAAAAATAGGCTGTCGTCTTCCGTATACGGAGAGAACGCCTACAAGTATCATCCTCGTTCTCCCAGAAAATGATCCGTAATTTCTAGAAACCACCATATGAGCCATATATAGTCTAAAATCAAAGAGGATTATATATGGGATTCTTATAGGGGTTATGAAGTCATGCGGATATTTGGGCCATCTGAGAAAGCAGGTCCGATCCGAAAGAGATCAAGGCGGCCCATCGCCGGATGGTGAAGATGGCCCGGAGCCTCAGGGGTTTGTCCCAAAGGGTCCATGTAGGTATTAGGGGTTTAGGGTTTAGGGTTTAGGGGTTTAGGGTTTAGGGTATGGTATATACTTCGGGCCCAAAGGGGTTCCCATATACCTGCTTCAAGGGCTAAGTATATACCATATAGCTACATGAATTCTTGGGGGTTTGTATGGTCTGCAAAGCACACCCCAAACCAACAACCATAAATTGTAAAACCCCAAACCTCACAACCTATAAACCCTAAATCCTAAACCCCAAACCCAAAACCCTATTCCGAACAGGACTTCCAAAGTTGAAGTGCTTCTACCCCTCCAAGAAGCATGGAATCGCAGAAATGCTTTGTTGAAGGGAGCGTATCGTAGATACCATATGGGATATATGGGGATCTTGTTATGGTTCGGTGAATTCCATATTCTATCTACTTAAGGGGGACTATAGTCTTAAGCCTGGAGGGCGGGCCTTTTCGGATGTTACATACGTCTGAGGGAGTGTAGGGTTGTAGCTCGAAGTGCGCAGAGTTTGCAACTCTAACCACCCTAAACCCTACACTCTAAGCCCTCAACCCTCCAACCCCAAACCCTAAATTCTAAACCCTAAACCCTGAACCCAAAAAACCCTAAAACCCTAAAACCTTAAGGCTCTGAGCCCACTAGAACCTGAGGTGCATCCGGACGTGCTGGGGGGAGATTCTGCCGAGCTTCAGAGCATCGTCACGGAGGCCGCCAAGGGTTGGGGGACTTGCGGTGTAGAGACTGAAGGGTAGGTTTTACGGTTCAGGGTTCTAGGGTTTAGGGTTTCGGGTTCAGGGTCTAGGGTTCAGGACAGTAAGGGAGCTAAGCAGCTTAGTGTTCAGGGTGTTTAGGGGGGTCCTGTGTATGCCAGCAAGAACTCGGGATCCCTATAAGGATCCGAAAACAGAAGTGGACGACTCGAACAGGCCGCACTTTTTCAGAAGAGCTTTCGACAGATAATTTAGAGCTTATTCAACCATCATGTAGAAAACGAGCCAGAGATTGAGGAGTTCTCGAGGCTTATGAGGGGCTGCATGGTGAGTTAAACGCTTTGTTTTTAAGGGTTCAAAATCCAAATCAAGAATGCAAGGGATTTTGGATAATGTAGAGGTCCTCACCAACATTACTCATTTATTATCAGTCCCTCTGGAAGAATCCTGGGTATGAGCCCTGTTTCCCTTCGAACCAAACCGTGCCCTCTGCCAAGGCAGTTCCTCTATTTGGGTTTGCTGTGCTTTTGGCTGGGCGTCTTTAGAGTAGGATCCCAAAAAGGTATCTACATTGAAAGGTTGAGGAAGCCCATCCACCACTGCTAAGCCCATGTCCCTGAATGCACCGCCCAAGTAGGAACCCAGCGCATCCTCCTAAACGCCCCCACCTCCAAATGGCACCACCTTCCATTCCAATAAAAAGAAACTAGGACCTGTGAATTTGAGAGCATACCACACATGGGAGTGCTCGCAGTTTCTCCAAAACAAAAATTAGCGTATCGTCCCTCATAAGGACCCAGGTCCCCATCTACTGCATCATAAGAGGACTTTGATATCCCCACCCCCCTCCCCCCCACAATCAGGACCCTACACATATTGAATAAAAATTATAGGGCCCTGATGTGGGCGGCTGGTGTTACCGAAATCCCCCTTCTCACCCCAATATACCCCCAGGTGCCGTTTTTTGTTGGGTTTCGCATTTCATTTTCCACAGGGCTCTCCATTGTGGGGGTTACAAACTTGACCCTTGATTAGGGCTGCTGAGGCCTATCAGACTCTTAGCAAGGACGACTCCCGCACCGCTTACGTCAGGGCCTTTGCTTTAGGATTTCGCATGTGGGATGTAGGGTGTAGAGAGCTTTTTCAAGTAGATTTCTGGGAGGCCCAGGAGTGTGTAGTACGCACAAGGCAGGTTAGCAACCGGGATAACTGGGTTATTACATTCCTAATACGGGCTGTACGTATACCTACTAGACCCCTAGACCCACCAACTACCAGGACCGAAGCTGGTGCTCTGTTTTTGGGGTGTGGGACACATATATATATATATGTATACACGCACATACGTGTATGTTTCATGTGTTAAAAAACGTAAGTCTGCAGGGGTAAGTATACAGTTTAGAACTTAGAACCGTGCCAGGATTCCATGCGCACAGTCCGTGGGATATCACTTCAGATTTGCTCTACCGTCCCAGTTACCTACGGAGTCGGTAGGTAGTGTAAGTGCATGAGGGCGCGTTGGGAGAAAGGAAAAGGAGTCCACTATGTGAGCTATAGGCTAAACTCCTCAAAGGCGGTTACATCGGGATTATATATAGGGTTCCTGTCATGGGGTTGATTAATTAAGGGGGATACTAGGAGTTTACACTTTTTTCTTTGAAGATTTCAAGGTTTCAGCCTAGGACACCCCCCGCTCCCCTTGCCGAAGCCGCATGCAACAAAGCTACTGAGACCCCGGAATTCCAGGTTATACGCCTCTCTCAAGCACTAAACCCTAAGCCGCATGAATCCTAAACCCTGAACCCTATCAACCCTCAACCCTCCGAACTTTCAACACTGTACTCCCTACGGACCCTAAACCCTATAAAGTAGGACCCTAAACCCTATAAACCCTAAACCGCCGGAGCCCCAGGATGAGAAGCTGAAAGCTGCCAAGCCTACCTTGGCAAAGAGCAATTGGTCCGAGGCCGGCTTTTGGTCTGCGTACCATGCCCTATATAGGGGTTTAGGGTTTGGGGTTTAGGGTTTAGGGTTTGGGATTTAGGGTTTAGGGGTTTAGGGTTTAGGGCTTAGGGTTTGGGGGTTTAGGGTTTTAGGGTTTGGGGATTTCCCA
>CAJNIZ010042813.1:39364-60686 GCA_905231905.1 Symbiodinium pilosum
ACCTAGGGATATAGAGGTTATATAAGGACTATATAAGGGTTATATATGGTAATGGGATTAAGGGTCCCTATTAGGGGTCCCTCCTAATGTTCCTAGATATACCGAGCGTGGAGGATTGGAAGGGGGAGGTGGGCTGCATTGAGCGGCAGGGAAGGGAACTGCAAGGTTTCCAGGCCACAAGCCAGCTTAGGAATACTTAGGATTTAGGGGTTTTACGGTTCAGCATCTAGGGTTTAGGGTTAGGTTAGGCCCAGAAGACCTTCAGTTTCAGAACCCTTTAGGTATTAATCCCTGTATGAGACTGATTCTCTTTTGCCCGCTGGAACTTACAAGACCTTCAATTTCAGAAGTCCTGGGATGTTACCTTGTCGTATTAATCCCTGCTGTCTTTTGACAGATTTGTTATGGTCCAAAAATTCCTAGATCCTCAATCCTAAACCCTGAGCCCTGAATCCTAAACCCAAAGCCCAAAATCCTAAACCCTAAATCCCAAACCCTAAATCCCAAACCCTAAACCCTATAATCCTAAACCCCCAAACCCTACTCGCCCGGGACGCTACGTGTCCGCAGCGCTAAGGAGACCAAGTGTGAAAGCTGCTACAGGCCCGTTTTTCTTTCAGCGTTTTAGGGGCCCTAAACTAACTTAAACCCTAACCCATGACCCCCGTACATCGCCTGAGAACATCACCTGAGTTCAGGATGGCAAGAACTGCAGCGGTTGGCATGCATATGAGCTACAGTCTAAAACTCCTTTAAGGGGTGTTATTTAGGGTTTAGGATTTATGATTTAGGGTTTAGTGTTTACAGGCTTAACTCCTTAAAGGGGTGGTTCTATAGGGGAGTTTATAGGGGAGTATCGTAGGGGCTACTAAGGGGGATACTTGGAGTTTAGACTATGGCTCAGATGGAGATTACTAAGATTTCCTTGGGACTATCCGCCTCCTGACAAGCGTGACATGGGGGTTGTTCTAAAGGTCCTTGTAAAGAAGGGGCGATTGCGAATACACTTCCTTGAAAGGGGATCCTAACCAAAGAGGGAACCTACATTATGGCCATTTTGGAGACAGGTCTTTTGAATAACTAGCATATGAGGTTAACTTGGGAAAGCAACTTCCATTCAGGCACTTGGACTGCTGCATGAATCGCAACAAATGAACAGTAGACTGAGCATAGCCTTTGCAGCTCTGCATGCAGCAAACATGGAAAGTCTTGGTGATTTGTATATGAGGCACTTGGAGAATCAGGGGACTTGGTAGGTAGAAAACTACCTCTAAAACCCATGCAGTAACTCTAGCTATCCCCATTATTAACCTGCTTACTATGTCCTCATGTCCCCATGTCCCTTCAAGTAAACCTTAAATCCTAAACAGATACTGCCATGTGAACTATAGTACCCCTTAAGCAGATAGAATATGGGGTGTATGGGGATCTGATTATAATATACCCGAAGCCATTCTATCTACTTAAGAGGGACTACATACCCCAAACCCTAAAACCCTAAATAGTAGTTTCCAGCTTCTTTTGCGTTATCCCTTTCTAGCCCGTCAATCTCGCATCCTAAATAGATACTGCCATGCGAACTTAATTTCGGGCCTGACATTCCTATAAAGTTGCCAGCCTGAAGCTCAGAATAGGCTCTCCTGTGACCCACAGGGTCCAAAGTACCCCTACATAGTAGAGGGTTTAGGGTTTTAGGGCTGTCTGGTTTCTGTAGAGGGGCTTTTCCCTGTTGGGTTGATTTTGGTATTCCTTACATGTGTACTTATTAGTACTCTCTTTGGGAGATTTAACAAAATTTAGCACCCGTTGGGAACTATGTCTCACAGAAGAGACCCTGAACTTAAACTGACGACATACCTGTAGCCTAGCTTTGGGACTTTGGAGTCATTATTGCATGATTTTTTCACAACCCATCATCGTGCTTCCCGTGCCTCATCTACCATGCTGTGTTTAAGGCCCCTTGTGCCGCTGATTTGAGCCGGAGGTGTGTGAACATTGCTTCGTCAACCTTCGCAATCCATGACAATCCTGTCCGAGCAGGCGGGTAGAAATACAAGGACATGCCCATTGCCCAAGCAGTCGATACAGGTAATGTAGACCCAAGATTAATAAACCCCCTCCTTTTTAGGGCCTCAATATCGGTATCCCTATTATAATCCCTATTAAGGGGAGGGGTTTATTAATCAGGGTCTAGGTCTAGGTTAGCCTTTATGTTTATATGCCACTCTAAACTCCAAACGGTCCCATTTGGAGATTATCTCAGACCTTCGTCATTTCGCCACTTTATAGTGGGTTGCACCAGTGGGTATGTGAAGAATTTGGTGCCTCTTTCACACAATCTGTTGGGCATGCACAGGCTTTGCTGCGGGCATGTTGATTGCACCGTGTCAGGGTTTAGAGTATGGGGAATAGGGAACCTATTCCCTAAACCCATTCCTCTTTGGGTTCCATGGTCATGGCCATGCACAGGATTGGTACGGACTTATTACTCAGATGATGATGAGCCTTAGCCTGTTCCTTGCATCGCCCCTTTTTCAAGCCATGGTGCAGCACAGACTGAACCTACCCATTTCGTATAACGCGCGGCTGGTCTAGACAAGTACCGTGTCGCAACCCTCCTGGCCCTTCATAAGCACGAGGAGTCTTCAGCTGCGAATGGTCTGCCAGGATAAGCTAACACGGAATTCAACAAACAGAGCGAACAAATTGCTGGGGTTCCTATGAAATGCAAGTTTGTCACTGTTTTTTTGGGTTGTGCTTGACACATGGGTTGATGATGACATTTCTTCGGGACTTCTTCTGTCCATTAAAGGTTCAAGGGCGCCAAGAAGAAACAACATCATCAACAGACGTCCCCGAAGCTGAACTCTAAAGACTCACATTTGTAAGCATTGAGGGCTGGTATGCTTGCAAGAATAATTCGCAGCGATGACCCGCATGTGTGAAAGCCCAAACTGGTACTTCAAGGCTGTATAAATCCTAGACCCTGAGCCCCTATAAGCCTTAATTCAGCGTCGAGCCCTGGAACCCTACACCCCTACAACCCTGAACTCGTGTCTTCTTCCGCCACAGCTCAACAGGCAAGGCTTTCGTGAGTCTCCAGTATGGGGATGATCGGTACATTGTCAGAGAGGCCCCTGGGTGGTTTGGGTTTACTGCAGTTGTTGCTTGAAAGCATGTGTCTAAATTTACTGCCACTTTAAAAACACTTCCATATGTGACACGAGCGCCTCGTAACAAGCAGTACACGCCCCTTCAAATTTCCGGGCCTTTTGCTTTAGAAGAAGACTCAAACTGTCCCAGCAGCTATACAGTACACACCTGGGCCCAAACCGGCGGGTATCCAGACATTTGGGGGGCCTAAGTAGATACCATTTGAGCTATAGTCTAAAAGGGGCTTATATTGGGGAGTATTAGGGGGGTATTATTGGGGGAGTTTAAACTATAGCTCATTTAGATACTTGGACATCTTAGCTCACAACTGACGCCTGGCCTGCCAAATTTAATTGACTCCAATCTTCCTAAGCCCCTGGCACACCAAATGCTATGTTCACGCTCTTCAGCTTGGTGGTAAGCAGGGAAGATAGGAATAGAATCCCTAAATAGTTAGTCCCCATAAATTGCTAGTATATAATAATCTTCCATTCCCTATAACCTCCGGGAAGCTAAACAACTCGGAGATATGACTCACCTCCGTCGACACATCAGCTAGTAGCTGAAGTGGCCCAGACGAGAATTGTCAGGATACCCTTCATGCAACTGTTGTTAGAACAGTCCCTAGGAAGCTCCATATATGAGGCCACATATTCATCACCTCTTCCTAATGATACCATTAAAGCCTACCACCCCCAATCTGAAATATTCCTTAACCCCTAAACCCATGTATTGTAGTATACCACCATGGGAATATTCAATACAGTAGTAGGTGGGTAGGGGTTGCAGTATTGGGAGGATGGGATTCGGAAATCTGAATTGAGCCTTTAGGAGGTCTGAGGAGATTTCTTGGCCCTGGTTCTGGTTTAGGATTTATGGTATTGACTTGTTGGGCTTAGGGTTGCGGCGCTTTAATTATAGGATTCAGGGTTTAAGGTTTAGGTTTTTGGGTTTTTGGTTTAGGGTTTAGGTTTTAGGGGGCTTCATTCAGGATCTCAGGGGCTCTAGCTTCAGGTGTTTCGAGCACCCGCGGGATGCTCGCCCGGAATCTTCAGACACCCGCCGAAACCAAAGAGGGGCTGACGATGGTGCCGGGAATATAATCCCCATATAATCCCAATATAGCATATTCCCTGTCACTACGAGCGCTAAACTCTAAACCCTCTATGTATACATACATACACACTCCCTTATAACCCTAACCCTGAACTTTTGATGAACATATATATATATATACACACACGTTTAACCTTCCTTCGTCCCTACTAATCCTAAACCCTAAGCCCTATCTTCTATCTATCTATATATATATATACATACATTTTTTATATACATATATTTCTAAATGAATATATATGTATCTATGTTTACATTCTTATTCCCTGCTATCCTCCAGTGAGTAAGCAGTGTGTTCGGGGCTAAAGACGGGCGTCTCTACACACGAGCTCCAAGCCCTCGAGCCGCAGCCTTAAGCCCTAAACCCAAAGGGTTTAGGGTTTAGGGTATAGGGTTTAGCCTTCAGGTGTTAGGGTTAAGGGTATAGTGTTTAGGGTTTAGGGTATAGGGTTTAGGGTATAGGGTTCAGGCTTCAGGGTTAAGCGTTTAGGGTTCAGGGTTTAGGGTATAGGGTTTAGGGTTCCAAGCCAAAACCCTACACCCTAAAATCTCAACCCTGGGCTTAGGGGCATACACCTCAATCCGACCACGTTTACTGTTTTTTGTATAGGAATTAGTTAGGGAGTGTATTCCTTTATTTTCTACTAGCCACCAGTAAGCAACCTAAATCTGCAGAAGCCTATTAAGCTTAAACCTTACAATCCCGAATTCATGAATCTGGAACCTGTACCTTACGGTCCCCAATCACTGCACCCTAAACCCTAAAGCCTGTGCGGAGAGGCTATCAAGGAGTGCCCCACGGAAGCCATTCGCGGCTTTCCTGCAGTTTAACCAGTCTGCGGGCAGCGTAGGGAGGACCTTACATAACCCCCATACGAAAAATGTCCATTGTTTGCCATTTGTTTTTAGTAGTCCTGTACACATTGGTAATTCTGGGACGAGCATGCCCTAGAAAAATGTCATGGGAGCGACTTTGAGAATCCCGCAACGTTTCTGGGATCATGGTTTTTTTTTCTGTAGATAGATTTCAGGGCACCCTTCCTACCCATAGAAGAAGCCCAACACTGATTAGCCCAACCTGCGACCTTGGGAACGAGCTGATCCAATCCACTCCCTCAAAACAACCCCCCACCCCCCTAATGACAAACACGCCCCCATTACACAAAGGGGTCAGGATCAGTTTTAGGGGGGTCTGGGGGCTTATCGTAAGGGAGATTTGCAGGGGCCGGTTTCATAGTTTCACGTATGGAGAGTTCAAAGTGGAGACGGAGCATCGCCAAGGGGTTCAGGGGTTTAAGGGTTTAGGGTTTACAGCTTTAGGGTTTAAGGCTTTAGGGTTTGTAGGGTTTAGGGTTTAGGGTCCAGAATTCGTTGGAAAAGAAAAGCTGCTTTTTGCTAGTAGGGAACGAAGAAATGAACGCTGATTATTGTCTCATGGGTTTCCCTACTACCCCCCTCCCCTTTACTAACCCCCCGAGGTTCCCCTTCAAATAGGCTGAAATATCCCTAATGCGTGGTAGTATAGGGGGCCAGTCGGGGAAGCCCATGACCTTCCCATCGGAATCCTCAAGGAAGCCCTAGGGTTTAGGGTTCAGAATTTAGGGTGTAGGGCCAGACACGGTCACAGCGAACATTCCGGCACATAAGCCCTGAAGCCTGTTTTCCCTTCAGGTAACCTTAATTCCTTTTGGGTTAATGTACAGCCTGACAGGTTTAGGGTACCTGGACCCCAAAACTAGAAAACTAGGTAAACTAATAGCCCAAAACACCTAAACATAGCCCAAAAGGCCATTATTCTACATGCTTTTGGGGTTTAGGGTAGGGGCTCTACAGAATCCCGAACTGTAAACCTTATAAACCCCTAAACCCCTAAACCTTAACGCCTAAACCCTTAACTCTGTCCACACTCATCCTGGCTGCTTTTCGGGTTACATCAGTCCCTCAGGCTCCATGTAGGTGCTATTTAATAGACTTTGAGGCCCAAAGTTCTGTAGGCATTATTTGGTGGTTTCTCAAAATTAGGGTGTACCTTTTTTCAGGGTCCTAAGAATAAGGACTATAGTATTTGGGGGTCTATATTGGGGTACGCTCATTTAGGGAACCTTTCATTTCTAGATTCTAGACCTAAACCACTGGGGATTGAAGGAATGTTCTGGGCAATTTGCTTTCTGTAGATGTATGCAGGCATCTACTGAGACACCATTATAGGTGTAGGTTTGGACATAGCTTCTATGTTTTACCGGCAATTCCTATATAGCCCTTATGAAGCAATACAAAAAACGCTATGGGGCCCCAAACATACCCTGGCTTAGGGGTATGACTTGGAACTCATAGAACGTTCAAAGGCTCACCATGGTTCGGCTATTCTGGTCTGCTTGTCAGGGGGACTTCGTAAGTAGCTTAATAACCCATACCATATATGCTTCGGGGTTTAAGGCTTAGGGTTTAGGGTTTAGGCTCTAGGATCGGGGTACCTTATTAAGTAGCTTGATGGCCCCTATAACTCACATAACAATCCGAAGTATCCGCATTACTGGCCTACTTACGAAGTCCCTCTGACCCTCCCAGTGGCTCCGTCACTCCTCTTCCTTCCGGATGCAGTTTCGGACACTGGTCGAGTGACCTTCGCTTCTGGGTGCTCACTTGCAGACATTGTGGAAGCTCACATGCAGGTGTAATCTAGTCTTGGGGTTCGTTTCCAAACTCGAGGATCTAGGATAGCGTCGCGCCGCGACTCCTACGTCTTCATTGCTTTCCACATGCAAACAGTCTCTTTCCCCCAATCCCAAACCCCTAAACCTTAAACCAGCAGACACCAAAATCGCCTAGATCCCTTGAACCCTACACGGCTAAGTCCCGAAACCCTGACCCAAAAGACACCAGTAGATATTAGTGATAAAGTTAGAGCCTGGAGTGATTTTACCTTACCCCTAAACCCTGAACACTACACCCTGAACCCTAAACCCGGAACCCTAAACCCTGAACCCTAAACCCTAAACCCTAAACCTTAAACCCTAAACCCTAAACCCTAAGCTCTTAACACCAAACCTTCCAGCCATTCCAAGCCCCGCAAAAACTTCTCACGCAGAGGCTACGTGTCTCGCGAGGCCTGCAGAAAGGGCTCTTGAGATTTAGGGTTTAGGGTTGAGGGTTTTGGATTTATTGTTCAGGGTTTAGGGTGTAGGGTTCAGGCTTTGGGTTTAGGGCTTAGGTTGGGTGGGGTTTTGGGGTTTTTGATGGTTCAGGGGCTTAGGTTTTCAGATTTCGGGCTTGGGGTTTCGGGGCAGGTTCAAAGTTTCTTCAAAACAGGGCCCTAAGCCCTAAACCCTATATAATAACCCCATTATAGTAGTTTCCATGTTATTTTCCATTATCTCAATATAACCCCTATATTATATACCTCTATATAAACTAAACAGGGTTACAGATCCCAGGATTACATTATAGTGTTTCTGAGGGTATTGCAGGGGTCGCCCAGAAGGATGTTCTCATAGGTTTTAGGGCTGAGGGTTTAGGGTTTGGGGTTTAGGGTTTAGGGTGCTGATAAGGGGGACGGACATGTCCTCGGTTTGCTTGTAAGAGGATTGCTTCAGCACCGAAGACACTTGCGGCGGCAAACTGGGACAGGAACAACTTTTCTAAGTTGATGGGCTACAGGTGGACAAGGCGCCTACAAAGCCAAAAAGCCGATTAAATTCCTCGCCCCAAAACCCCGGGCCATGACTTCACGTACTTTGGAGGTTCAGGTAACATTTCTGCAGTCTGTGAAGCAGACCCAGGGCCCAAAGACTAAATTGGGGCTTCAGAGTGTCCCCAGGCAACACCTATAGAATATATCATTTGAAGGGACCCCATCTCTTCCCAGTATTCCCTTCCTACCCCAAGGCTCCCAGCAAGGCTCCTGTGTGAGAAGCATCCCGCTTTGTTCTGTATGCCAGGACTTGCCAAAGCTCGAGTATGTGCCAACCTCAGCCTCGGATTAGTTTCCGCGAGCAAGGTAAAGCCAAGCCGATTGTGCTGAACAGTAAGAACAAGAATAGCAGTGAGAAGAACAGCAGTAGTAGTCAAAGAGGTGGGTCAGGGAGTTCAGAGATCTACGGTTTGGAGGTCACGGTTTTTTGGTCGCAGCATTTCCTCAACCCCCATTGTGCACTAGGATGCACATGGAAGTAGAAGAAGCCATGACGCTGGACTCACCGCCCGAATGGTTTACAATCACCTAGGTACCCCAGTAGTACCCNNTTACCCTTTTTGTTTGGGGGTCTCCTCATTAAAACAGAACAGTAGGAAAAAGGATATCCTTATTGTCTATGGTTTACTGGAAATACTAGTCACTGGTCTTTCAGAGTTTTGGACTGGTTGTTTGGAGCTTGCAGTTTCCCATTGTTTCTGGTTTGGACGTTAGGGTTTGGGGGAAGGCCTTGGATAACAAAATGCGAGCTTCTTGCGTAAAACCCATTTGCACAGCTTCTGTGGACCTACAAGATCATGCAGAAAGTGTAGTCACAAGCAAACAACGCGATTGCACGCAACTCTATGACACTTCCTTACGGCTCTACGAGCTCTGTCTCAGAAAGGGGGCTATAGCTTCGACACATACCCCACGCTAACAACATTGAGAGAGAGAACACAGGCTTCTCCCTCCAGCTATGCTATTCGTCTGCATGGCCAGGCACGGACTCCGAAGTGAACTGAACAATACATCGGTCGCCATATTCTGGTTCCCAATATAGATGCAGCCAAAATGAGCCCAACACTGTAAGACCCTGACCAAGGCATACTCCCAGATTGCTATTTTCCAAACACAGCGGCTCGCCTATCAAAATCCCCAGCATGATACAAACCCAGTGGACCCAAAAGGTACTTCTGATTTTTGAAGACCCTAGCCCTAAACCCTGACCAAAATCCTAGATGCCCCCTACAGAACTACTCGCACAAGCCCTCTAAACAGACCCTTAGCTGCAAACCCCTAAACCCTAAACCTCTTTACCCTTAACCCCTAAACCCGAAAACTCTAAACCCTCAAACCCTAAACCCTAAACCGCAAACCCCTAAACCCCCAAACCCTAAACCCCCAGACCCTAAACCCCTAAACCCCTTATAGGCGCAAAACCCTCAACCCCTAAACCCCTTATAAATGCTAAACTCTCAACCCCTAAACCCTAATCCCCCACTTGTCTGAGGCCATGACCCAAGTAGCCACGCTGCAGCATCGCGCGAGACCTTGGGAAAAGGACCAGCTACCAGGACGTGGCCACGAGGTCTAGGGTTTAAAGGGTTTTGAGGGTTTAACAGGCTTTAGAGGGTTGATAAGGTTTAGGGATAGGATTTTGGGGCCTGGGGTTTAGGGAGTAAGGTTCGGCATATAGGGCCTACTGCTAGGTAGGATCTAGGCCTAAGCTTAGGAGCTATGGTGGCATGTAGAGGTTAGGACATGTAGCGCCCTGAACCCTGAACCCTAAACCCTAAGACTTGAACTCTCATGTTAGGACATGCAGTGGCTCTTAGGATGTAAAGGGAGGTTTGGGGATTCTATGGTTTGCACTATGGAAGAACTACAAGCACTTGAGGGGTCGCGCGGGGATGGGAATGAAACATGGGGATGCCGCTTAGGGCTTAGGGTTGAAGGTTTAGGGATTAGGGTTTTGGGTTTAGAGTTTGAGGTTGAGGATTCAAGGTTTAGGGTTTGGTTTAGGTTTAGGGGTTAGGGAAGCCTGTGCTAAGGCCTGTGTCAGAAAGACTGCCTGCGTGCCTTGAGGGGCCACTCCTGAGGGAGAGCAAGTACCGAGGCAAGACGTTTTGTGCAATGTGATATGAGCCATAGTCTAATCTCCTTGAGCCAGGGTTATATAGGGGACTACTCTAGGGGTCATTATATAAGGGGGATCCTAGGAGTTTAGACTATAGCTCCTTTGAGGTCTTGCGTTGTTGGCGCAGCATTGCAGAGGGCGTTCAGAAAGCTTCGGAATGTGAGCCCTTGGCATGAACGCTAAATGTTGGCCTGTTCCAGTTTGGTTCTCGGGAATCCACTTGCTTGCGTGGACAGAGAATGCCTACCTGCAGCACCTCGCCACCCCCTGATGCGAGACCAGCAGCAACTGAGCAATGGTCAATGATAGCTACGATGCAGATCTTTTGGCGGAGACACAGCTGCAGATCCCGTGAGGCAGATAGCTGAATGTCTTCGGCAGGGCAGCTTCTTAGAGCCTTGCGGGGATCGCGTCTCTGCGCCAGTTTTGCGAATATCCCGCCGCGAACACCGGCTTGAAGCGGGCGCGGTTCACTGGTCGCCACTGTTCTGAAGCTGATTGGCTCCGTCAGCTGATGGCTTGGGGAATCGTCTTATAACTGTCATTGACTGGGGCACAGACGTGCAGAAGGGCTTGCAGTAGCATTCTGCAGTATGCTGCGTTGTCCGGGTGCAGCAGATTCTGGTCCAAGATGACCTGTAGGCAGTTCCCAGGAAGAGGACGAGCATAAAGCAGAACTTCAGACTTACGATTGAGGTTGACCTGTCAGTTGTCACATTGTCACGTACGGAGGAGGCGTTGTAGAATATATGCGAGATTAGGGCAGAGCATCCGCGTGTAGTTAGTGTTCTATCAAAACAGGGGCAATGACACAAGGCTCAAGTGGGAAGTGGATCACTAAATAAACGATGTCGTAGGAATCCAGAGTTGCCACAAATAGGGGTACCCTAAACCCTAAACCTAGCCCTCAAAACGCTATAACCCTTCGTATAGGGGCTCCTAAAGAGCGACCCCTACTTTTGGGAGGCCCTAAGCCCGAGACCCTAAATAACACTTTCCGTTTTCTTTTCCATTATCCCAATATGAGCCACATTCTAAACTCCTGAAAGGGGGGTCATATAGGGGATAATATATGGGACTACTATAGGAGTTATTAAGGGGGATACTAGGAGTTTAGATTAAGGCTCATATAACTCCAATATTACCCCAATACACTCGACTGCCTTTTTTTTGTGTGGACCTTATGTAAGCCCTGCAGATGAAAAGGGACCTGCGCAAACTGAAAAGATCCTTGACGTTTTGAACCTTAGACCCGATTTAGGAATAAGGGTGCGAAACGAAGCAGCTACTTTAGTGTAAGAATGTATTTGTAGACATGATGGGTCACGAAATATGGAGGCTTTGATGGGTTTTAGCAGTATTCAAATTCCAGAGTTTGCAGGTGGATATACAGAGATCCCTGATTTTTATACGTACGCAGTGCATGCTGCTCAGTCCTCTATGGTACTCCCACCATGTGCACAAGCAGGACCGTTTGAGGTCTACCAGGACGGGAGCTCTCTCCAACTGCCATGTTGGTTCAAATTTGCAAGTAAACCCTAAACCCTAAACCCTAAACTACCATTTTGGGGATCCTAAGAATAAGGGTTATAGTCTATGCTGGGGTCCCCCCCCCCCCAAATTTGGGAAAACACCAAGTGGCCTACAGATGTTGGAGGTTTAGGGTTTAGGGTTTAGGGTTTGTAGGCGGGGACATGCAACATGCAGGTAGGGTCAAGGCCTAAGCCCTATACTAGGGGTCCGCAAGTGTCTGGTTTTTGTAAGTGTTTTACGCAGGGCAGTGAAGGGCTTGTGCGCAACATTTAAAATCAACTGGCCGATTCTGCGCACTCTCTAGTTTTTGTGCCCTAAAGGTCAAAGTGCGCAATAATTGGGAACTTGGGATTTGGGTAGGAGTAATGGTAGTACAGGCTACGGAATATTGAGTACTTGAACCCTTAGGGGTTGTCGCCAGCCTAGATTCGGGGCGCTGACAGAAAGATGAAAGATCCATGTGGGCTATAGCCTAAACTCCTTAAAGGGGATTATATAAGGGATTATATAGGGGGCTACCTTAGGGGATATTAAGGGGGATACTAGGAGTTTAGACTATAACCCTATAATCCCCTATATAAGCCCAGTTTCCATTTCATTTTTCATTTTCTTTTCCATTGATTCTCCATTATAGGGGTTATTAATGTGGTGGCTGAGCCCTCCGGAAAAGCTGGTTTAGATCCTTTCAGCTGAGAGTCTGGCCAAGAAACATACGGGAACCTACTTTGCTTGGCTGCTGGCAAGATATTTTAGGGTTTAGGGTTCAGGGTTCAGCAGATTTTGTTTGCCGCAGATCTGTGACGGCTGTCCAGACACTGGTCTGCATGAGCTTTAAAACCTCCTTGGGACTTAGCTTGGACCTTAGACCCTTAACCCTTTGGCATTCCCTTATACTCCTATTATGGGTACCTAAAGGGTTAACCCTTAGTAGGGGTCCTAAGTGCCACGTAGAAACTCTTGGATTCAGCCAGCAAGCAGCAGGACACCCGAACAAAGAAGCCTGACTAGTTCCCCTGGCAGCCTCCTATATATCTAAACCCTAAAGCCGTAGCCCTATCCCATACCCCTTACCCCCAAAACCTAAGTAACCCCTATTATATGACCCTGTTCAAGGTATCCATATATATATATATTACTTAACACTAAATGTTCCCTATATAACCCTCTTAAAGATATCTCTATATATACATATATAATGCCAATCACCCCCTATATAACCCAATTCAAGGTATCCCTCTATATTCCTCCCCGCCCCGGCTGTGCTGCAGCAGGAGCTGATGTTGGATGAGCTCATCGGCATGGACATGGAGAAGGCTAGGAATGAGGGTTAGGGTTAAGGGTTTGGGTTTAGGGTCTGGGAATTTGGGTTTAGGATTTAGGGTTTAGGGTTTGGGATTTAGGGTTTAGGATTTAAGGCTTAGGGTTTAAGGTTTGGGATTTAGGGTTTAGGGTCTAGGATTCAGGGGTTAGGGTTTAGGGATTTAGGATTTAGGGCTGAGGGCTTGGGATTTACGGCTTAGAGTTTGCGGCTTAGAGTTTGGGACTCAGGGTTTAGGGCTTGGGGTTTGGGACCTAGGGTTTTGGGATTTAGGGCTTAGAGCTTATAGGCTTACGCACGTGTTGAGGTGTTCCGGTGCTCTCTTTTGGAGTCAGTGTATAACTTGAAGCTACACTTAGAAGGCTTCCTGACCCTAAGGACTTCAGCTTTTCTGAGTTCCCTCTTAGCATCAAGCCCAAACCCTAAACCCCTAGACCCTAAATCCTAAACGTGGCATCCCAAGACCCTAAACCTTACACCCCCTTAAATGCAAGTTCTAGGCTGGTCATCAAGTCCGCCAACTATGAACCAACTTTCGGGGGTTTCCAGGGCTAGCTTCAAGTCAGCTAACTATAAACCAACTTGGCGGGGGTGGTTTTCTAACACTTTGGCTCGCGTTTGGGGGTCCCCATCAGGACCATCGTATCTCGGGGTTCATACTGGGGTCCTCCTTTAGGGTTTAGGATTGCAACGACCCATCTTATTATACTCAAGCCCAGGCTACGGTCCATAGTAGTTCCCCTGCGCCTTCTGAAGTGCCTAACAAAGGAGCTTCAGCGTGATAAGCAGGATTCAGGTTTTAGGGTTTGGTGCATAGTCATGATTCTTCGAAATTCCTTACCCACAATTTGCCCACCACATCCTAAACCCTAAACCCTATAATACCTTAAACCCAAACTCCCTGTGGCATCCCCCACATATTCCCCGTTTGAAGAGCCTGGAGGATGCCAGCTGAATCTCAAAAGTGTAATTAATATCATGACACTTTTGGGTGTTTTTGTTTTGTGTGTTTGGGCTAGCATTTCACCTCTTCTTGGGGTCCGGGTAGTGACATGGATTGTAAAGGTTGCTGGGTTCCTACGCGTAGCGGTCCGAAAACGACCCTAACTGTTAGCCCTGACCCTAACGTCATCCTCACCTCTCAACCCGAATCCTGAACTCGCTTGGTTTAGGGTTTTAGGGTTTTAGGGTAAAGGGTTTAGGGTTAAGGGTTTAGGGCTTAGGGTTTAGGGTTTAGGGTGTACCACAAGCATGGTCAACTGGGACCTGCGGGTACCTGCTCCCAAAACTCTGAGCCACTCAAGGCCACGTGGGAGTTTTTCCATAGCCTCTAGAAAATCCTCAACAGGGACCCCCAAATTATCGCTTCTGATCGCCATATATCTTTAAGATCCCCTACCGGCCTCCTACTTTGAGAAGCCCCTCACATCTCCTTGAATCCTATACCCCAAACCTTGAGGCCTAAACCCTATACTCTAATTCCTAACCGTAAACCCAAAACTCTTAATTCTAAACCCTAAACCCGAAAATCCTTAATTCTAAACCCTAAACCCTAAAGTGGCACAGGCCTTGGAGTCTGAGAAAGATCCGATGCTCGAGGCCAAAGTGGCCGAGGTGCACAGCTCCTATAAGAACGTTCCCCTAGGGGACTCAGTAAGAATGAAAAAATTAGGGTTAGGCTGGGTTTAGGGTTTAGGGTTGAGGGTCAGGGGGACTTCGTAAGTAGGTTAAGAATGGGGATAAGTCGGGTTACAGCATGGGTTATAGGGGTTATTGATGATCTACTTACGAAGTCCCCCTGACCCTCCAAGTAGGCGTAGCTATTCTGAGTTATATGACGTGCAGGAACAGTAGGTCATCTTCATCTACATCGTTCATAATCTACATATGGCATCTTCCGTAGTACCTACACCCCAAAAGTATGTAAAATAATAGCCTTAAAACCCCTAGACCCTAAACCCTAAGAATAGCCCTAAGGGCCATTATTTTACATACTTTTGGAGTCCAGGTAACCCTGAATCCCAGCCACAGTTTGATTTCAGCAGGAGCTTGGCGAAAAAGCCCGGGGCATCCTCGAAGCAGCCAGGGCCTGAGCTGACATTTGGGATTTTGGAGTATAGGGTTTAGGGTTGAGGGTTTAGGGTGTAGGATTTAGGGTTGAGGGTTTAGGGTTTAGGGTGTAGGATTTAGGGTTTAGCTTTGAGGGTTTTCGGGTGTAGGATTTAGGGTTTAGGGTTTCGGATTTAGGGTTCAGGGTTTAGGATTTCCCTGGATACCAGTATGATACCGGTCCCTATAGTGGGGTTCCTAGTATCTTACGGGTCCCTAGAATAGTTTCCCCCACTTTAGGAACAGTAATTCAGGCCGAGTCCCACACCCCGGAAGGCATGGCAATGAACACATTTGAGTAGTATTTTATTTGGGGGTATTATATCCTCCTTTTGGGGTATAGTGTTTTTATATAAGGAATATTATCTTACTAGGTTCAACCACCAAAAAAACACTACTCATTTAGGCTTAGGGCTGGTTCGAAGGGCAGGAAAGAAGGTTTTTGGGTGTGTTCTGCTTGAGGTGTAATATGAGAACCTCCTACGAAAATCTCCTAAATGCCCAAGAAAGTGCCCGACAATTAGGTACTTGGGATTTGGGTAAGAGTAATTGTGTACAGGTTTCCCTAAACCCCAAACCCTAAACCCTAGACCCTAAACCACTTGGACCCTTAGGGGAGGAGCTCAGAGCATTCGTTGTGGTTTGATGCTTTCATATCCATTTCTCGGATCGCGTAAAGGTCTACAGTGGTCGTGACAAGTTGGTGGAATTATCCCTAAGGGTCCAAGGACCCAAATAATAGGGTTTTAGGGTTCAAATACCATTAATAGTATAGTATTTGGGCCCTAAAGCCCCATTATTTGGGTCCTTGGACCCTTAGGGTATGAAACAACCTCAGTAAAAGATGCAATGAACATAACCTGTGAGTTGAGAATGGTTCGCTGTTGTAGCTTCTTGTATATGCCCAGCAGTGCTTGTAGGTACAGCAAGTCATGCGAACTGCTAAGCCTTAGCCCCAAAAACCCTAAACCCTAAACCCTCAAAGCCCTTATCCCGAACTAAGCCACAAAACCACTTACAAACGAGGTGACTAATGTCTTAGGCTCTAAGGTTTAGGGCTGTCGGGATCCTATAGTCCCCAACATATAGCCCCCCTTAAGTAGATAGAATATGGGGTATATGGTGATCTTATTGTAATATGCCCAAATGCTATGTTCTATCTACATGGGGGGCACTATAGGCTAAGGCTATATCCTGGTTTGGGCATTTTATATACTAGTCTTTTAGGCTGAGTTCAACCACCCAAAAGAGTTATGTGAAAAATCCGGGGCATCTAAGGTTTAAGCTCCTCCGTGTGCCGCGCATTCAAGCTGAGTCTCAGGCTTCTGTGCCAGACACTAGGAAGTGAAAGAGCGTATCCGAAAATTCTGATAGGTATGTACAGATTCCCAAACCAAGAGCCTTCACAGGCAAAGTCTGAAGGAACCATTGGAAACAACTTCGCCTTTGCGCATTGCAACGGAGACCCCATCTTCGCAGGGGTAGGCTGGAACATAGTAATTAAAGAAAAGCTTCATTGCTACCCTTAATTCCTATCTAACCAAAAAATCATATAGGGCCCCCAAACCTACCCTAGTTCTGGCATGGTTTCCGGACTCGCGTTTGAAAGCTGAGCTTCCTCTTTCTTGGCTGGTCTTAAAGAGAAAATAATCCCTAGTGTTGTAGATAGTACAAGTTTATATAGGGACTTAAGGACAGGAACCCAATATATAGGTAACTGGGCTTCTAGGGAATTGACTCATGATGCAACCCAGGTTGCACCTTTCCGAGCTGGGCCCCGCCAAGGGTTATATTGGGGTTATACTAGGGTTACATTGGGGTTATACTGGGATAATGGAAAAGAAACTGGAAAGTACTATTTAGGGTTTAGGGTTTCCGAGACTTCAGACCCTAAACCCTGAGCCCTAAACCTTAAATCTTCAAAGACCTTAGACCTTGGTGCTTATGACCCCAACCCAGCCTAAGGGCTGAGGGTTCATGGGCTGCGGCTTCGTGTTCACGTGTTACTTACTGGTTCTTAGCGAGGAATAAGGCAATGTCATCCCTATATTTCCCTACTAACCAGCAAGGTTAGTGTCCTAAACCCTAAACCCTAAAGCGTTTGAGGGGGTAGCGCTGACTGACCTAGGCCTCGCGCCTAGACGAGGACGTGCGGGAGCGAATTTGGCCTTCCGCATTCGGTAGCGAGGCTCTTGAGAATTGGGGGGATCATGGGTTTAGGGTTTAGGGTTCACGGGTTTAGTGTTTAGGGTTTAGGGGGGTCATGGGTGGATATATGTCGAAATCATGAGGCTGTCTAGGCGATATGGGAATACTAGTAAGCCTACAGCCAGCTATAGGGTCCGGGTTTGGAAAATATAGCTGTCCCATTTTGTAGCTACCGTTTTTATCTGTCTCTTGCGGTTGTTCAGTGGGTTGGCTCGTTGTAGCGGGTGGTTCATATGGGTATAGTCTAAACTCCTTGAAAGAGGTTGATATAGGGGACTAAATATGACTAAATAGCCCCTTTATTTATCGTTTAGGGTTTAGGGTGGTTAGATAGGGGGTTTTATTGGGGACTAATTACGATAGACCTTTGGGGATACCCGAAGTTTAGACTATAGCTCATATAGGCCCAAGGGGTCCTCAGCACCCACACAGGGATTGTTACCCAATCTACGAATACTGTAGAAATCATACTTTGTGCTATGTAGATACTTTGGACCCCTGCGGGAGGAATGTAAGGTCAGGGTTTCTGGATTCAGAATCAAGATTGAAGCTGTTCGGTTCTCTACCGGTAACAGAGAGAGTGGTTGAGGGAGTTTGTGCAAGACTGACTGCGAAGCTCTTGCAGCTTGTTGGGGCTGTGCTGCTGTATTGGATTTTCTGAGCAATTAGGTACCTGGTACATACTCTAAGATACTGGCTGTTTGTGCATAAGGGTACAAGGGCCTGGGAGGCAAGCCTTCTGTGAAAGTGAGAACAAGAAAGAAAGAAAGCTTCAGACACGTGAAGAGGCACCTGTAAGAGGAGCGTGGGGTTTGCGTTACGTGCTGAAGAGAGTGCGGGGAGTGAATACTGTATAAGGGTTATCATTGGACATGATATCGGGATTCTTGTAGGGGTCCAGTCCTCTACTCGCTATTCCTTGATCTCCAGGCCCCTTCCCAATTTTTGTCTTTGGAATGGAAACCCAGATTGCGCAAGAACCAAGACCTGGGACACAAAACCCTGAACCCATATCTGCAAAGCGCTAGAACACACGATCTGCTGCGATGTCGTGGGGCATGTGCGTGTTAGGGTCCCGGCCCGAAACCCTAAACCCCTGACGCATATCCTACATCCTCATCCCTAGGCTCCGCTTCTTGTTGCATATGAGCTATAGTCTAAACTCCTTAAAAGGGGGCTATATAGGGGATTATATAGGGGACTACTATAGGGGTTATTAAGGGGGATACTAGGAGTTTAGACTATGGCTCAGCTCATATGATTTGTGGCTCTTGTTATACCAAAATCGGAGAAGGGCACCCAATGAGGCATATACGCTTAACACTCCGAAGTAACTATAAACGCACCGTAAATCCTAAACCCCAAACCACTACATCATACTACATCCTAAATCCCAAGCCCTAAACCCTAACCCTAAATCCTACCCCCTAAATCCTAGACTCGAAATCCTAAACCTTAAACCGTAAAACTCACACCTTAAAACCTACGCTATCAACCCTGCTCGGTGACGTGCTTGGACAGGCTTCCCAAGCTACCCAGGCCGCTGCAAAGATTCAAGCTTAAGGGTTTGGGGTTATTTGTGTTATTTGTGGGCTTACCCAAATTAGGGGTATCCTTTCACTTTCAGGGGTCATGGGGGACAAATGGGGGTTAGGGTTGAGGGCTGAGGGCTTAGTGCTTAGGGTTTAGGGTGGGGGTTCTAGGAGAGTACAGTGCGTTATATGGGGGTGTATAGGGTTTGGGGAGTAGGGTCTCCCAAAATTGGGGGGGTACTTTTGCGGGTCCCTGTCTTGCGGTCACCATATTTGCGAGATGGCCATATAGGTTCATTGTGGGGGTTCTGCAGGGTTGAAAAGGGTTTAGGGTTTCCAGGGGTTGTGTAAAGTCTAGGGGTTATATTGGGTTTGTATAGGGTTTGGGTTAGGGTCTAGGGTTATTAGGATGCTTAGTGGTTGTGCAGGGTTTATAGTGGAGCTATATGGGGGTCGCTATGGGGGCGATATAGGCTTGTTTAGGGGTCAAGGAGTGCTAAGGGCTAGGGCAGCTAGGAACTTGACAGCGCTGGTGCAGCTCAGGGGTAAATTTGAGAGGCAAGTCCGGACCCTCCGCAAGAGCCGTCTCAGCACAGGGGTGACATAAACGGCACCCCGTGTAATTTTCTCAGCCATACTCACGTAAACAGAGGCGACAATCAGCAGTGAACGAACTCGTGATGGCACTCGCAACCACCACTTAAACTCAAACAACCTTAAAACCACCTGTAAGCCCCAAATCCCAAACTGCGTGCAGGCTCTGGATGAGCAGAAGATGGGCAAGAGAAGTGCAAAGCTGAGATGATCATGCTGGCAGACCTAGACTTCCTGACTCCCCACATGGTTTTGTAGGGTGCAGGGTTTAGGTTGAACGGTTTAGGATTTAGTTTTTAGGGTTTAGGATTTACATTTCAGGGTTTTAACTTCTAGGTTTCAGGTTTTAGGGTTTAGGCTTTTGACATGTTTTGCGTAGTCCTCTTTCTTGTGTTAAGGAAGCTGGCGCGCGAGTTGAGCCCAAGCTCAAGCCTTAAAGCTCTCGTCAACGCTGGGGATGGGGTGCAGAGACTTTGTACCTAAAACCTAAACCCTGAACCTTAAACCCAAAGCCCTCGACATTGGAGCTCCTAGGGCTTTACTTACGGACGCTTAAGAGGAAGTGGAGTAGTGAACTAGATCCCTAGAATGATTCCTGTGCAATCCCCATATGTACCCCATGTAATGGTACCTATGTTCCCTTCTCCGTCACGTCTTGGGATAAAGGTGTCGTCAAATGTACATTCCTGGTCTTGACATGCAGGGCTCTACTTGGAGGGCTAGGGAGACTTGCGGTAGGTTAATGACCCCTATAACCCAAATAATAAACTTAATTTTCGCCATGACTAGCCTACTTCCTAAGTTCCCCTGACCCTAAACCCTAAACCCGAAATAAAACAGTGGTGTCCATCTTCTTTTCCATTCTTACTCAGTCCCTGACCTTCCAAGTAGGTGTCGAGGTTTAGTTTCAACCATAGGTGAGAACTATGTTTCAGGTTCGGGTAGCTTCAACCATTTCTGCAACTTCTTGAGCACAAGCTTGTTTTGAAATTTGGCGGATAAAGCTAAGAAAGCAGCATTTCGCAGCTGCAGGGTGGGCAAAAACAACTGCAGCTCCATAGTTTCTAGGATGAGCCCATGGCGCATCAATCCGAACTCACAGAAATGTATGAGATGCTCCCTTCTTGGCCCACTGGCCGTCCTCCGGTGGACTCACTGCTCAATGCCCATCGCGCCAAAGTGGTGGAGGGCCGGGCATGCACGGCAGCGGCCGGGAAGCATCGCAGAAGCTGAACTCCTCTCACACCTGGCGATGCTGCTGCAGCCTCAGGAGCCTATCAAGGAGGTTTTCCGGAACTTCCCAGTAGAGAAGAGTGAGAAGTGGGGCAAGAATCTCGTAAGCCCGGACATGGCTGTGTATGGTGCATTGAAATTGAAAGAGGCAGCGCTGTTTCTGGAATATGACGGATACTACCGGCACCACACTCCTGCTGGCAGACTTGCAGATGTCCGCAAGAGCGAGGCGCTTCTTGTGCATGCTCCTGCGGGGTCTCAGGCCTTGCGCATAGCGCATGCCCACCGTGGACTGAAGTTTGCTTGCGAGACGAGGGAAATCATAGTAGATTCATGGCGGGTGGGTCATGATGCATCTCTGCTCAAGACTATTTGCCAGATCGTCGAGAAGTTACTGACAAGCGTGGGCCATTTACTGCAGCCTGACCTTCGAGCATCTCTGCAGGACTTGTTGGTGAGTCCTGCCAGCAACTTGAGGGCTGCGGCGGCAGTTGAATTCACTCAGCAGTTGTTGGCGGAACAGTCATTTAGGGTCAACATGTCGAGCGAACACGACTTGTTGTGCATGCAACTGAACGTGTCTTCTTGGCATGAAAGCCAGCTGAAAGATGAACTTGGTAACAAAGGGTCTGCACTGGTTGCATACAACTTCGAAGGCAAGCTTGTGCATACAACTCGGTGGCTACAAGACTTGGGTCTCAAGAAGGCGGAGGTTG
>CAJNIZ010042814.1:477-25632 GCA_905231905.1 Symbiodinium pilosum
GGGTTTAGAGTCTAGGGTTTGAGGTTTGGGGTTTCCATGTGGGGTTTAGGATTTAGGGCTTAAGGCCTTAGGGTTTGGGGTCTAGGGTTTAGGGTCCAGGGTTCAGGCGTTTAGGGTCTAGGATTTGGGGCTCGAGGGCTTTAGGTTTTAGGGCCAGGGCTCCAGGGAAGATAAAGGTCAAGCTGCAGCCTCCTTCAAACTAGCGTGGGAACGCGTGTAAACTCACTTTGAAGAACAGTAACCTTCACGGAGCCGTTTTGGAGGTTTCACGTGAGTTTTGGAAGAGGGTGTGGTGCAGATTTTCAGGTGCTGAAGGTCCTCGTTGCAAAGGGACTTAGGAATCACCTAGACCCCAGAAGTATGTAAATGAATGGTCTTTATGGCTCTTATTAAGGGTTTATGGCTATTATTTTACATGTTTTGGTGGTTTAGGTATTAGATGCTTCAGGAGCCCAGGGCTTCGGGTTTAGCGGCGAGGTTTCCGAATCTGGGCGTAAGGGCTTCAGGGACAGGGCTTCTGGATTTCTTAGCTGGGCTGTTAAAACACTAGGCCCTCAACCCTAAACCCTAAGCCCCAGTTAAAACCCTAGGCCGTGTAAACCCTAAACAGCTCTAAAGCTCTCAAGTTTCTGAGCTTGTACCTACCAGCAACCTGTTCAGGTTGCCAAGCTTACTGTTGGGATAGTAAGTATGGTACTAATAGTAATCATGGTTATAATGATAATAAAGATAAAGATAATACTAGTAAATTCGCACAGTAGTACTAATAGCAGTAATCGTAATACTTGTAGTGATTGTGATGAAATAGTGATGCCAGCTACTCAAGAACCAGTGTGCGGTTTCATGGCCAGCAGATGTTTAACCTTGGTCTCATGGCGAAGGAGCGCACCAATGTAGATATGTGAGCAGCCGAGAACGGCCCTGCTGGAGGTTCTCACTTTCATGCGTACCCAAAACCATGATTCCGGCCGCTGCTGCTCACACGCCGTCCTAAGCCCAAACCTCAGCCTCAACAGCTTAGCATAGTCAACATCCTCTGCGCAGCTTCATCTTGCCCAGGGTAAACCCGGGCACATGAATTGCAGTGAGATCGTCGATAAGCTTCACTGGAAGCATGCCATGGTACATGAGGAAAAGCGGTGCCCGCCGCACGGAACCCTAAGGGTCCAAGTACCCAGTAATCATATACCTACCCCAAACCTGCGCTATAATTTGTATTGCCCAGATCCCAACTACCCAATGATTGGATACTTGGACCCTAAACCCTATATACCCCTAAATACCCCTAGATATCCACTAAAAGTATGTAACATAATAGCCCTAAACCCATAATAACAGCCACAAAGGCCATTATTTTACAGACTTCTGGGGTCCAGGTAGGGGAATTTATCACTTTCCGGCTGGTTGTCTGGCCCGCGGACTGCTTGCATCGTTCCTGGCACGCGCAGCAGGCAATTTAAAGAATAGGGTTTAAGGTCAAGGGTTTAGGGTTTGGGGTTTAGGCTTCAAGGTTTGCTTTCGGGAGGGATTTGAGAGGAGCAGTCTCAAGCGAGTCATGACTTCATGGGCATCTTCTTCCAGAAGTTAGGTCATTTCATGGAGGTGACGCGGGGTAGGGATGCGGATTGGAGTAAAGCCTTGTGTGAAAGCTGCGGATTCTGCCGCGGCCACCGCTGTTGCGCTGTTTTCAGACAATAAGGAAATATAATCCCTATAGAACCTCTATGTGATATATTCCCTTATTTCCTGCTAACCCCCATTAAGTTTCTGGGAATTTCAGGTGTATATGGCCGCAGCACACCTCAGCAAATAGGTCGGTTGACTCTCAGCCAGCGCGGCGCTCAAATCTACTCAGACACTACAAATAACCTCTACAGAACCCAACGCCCCAGATAGGACCTACGTACTTCCTGTTTAAGAGTTGAGGATACTTGTGGGGGCCCTGGTACACCCTAGAACTTCGAAGGGTCCAAGTATCCAAGTAGTAAGCACTTTCCTTCCAAAGTACTTATCTAGGAAGCCATTTGGGCCCAAGTTTATCGACAATCTACGTACCCGGCCCCTTAGACGAATGCTTCCCGCCCTACACTCCAAATCCTGAAGCCCTCAACCCGAAGACCTGCAGAAAACCTTATCTCTGAGATCCTAGACTCTGAAGGTACCGCGTCTGCTATTCAGAGTACGAGGACTTCGGTGAATGCAGGGAAGTCCCCATGAAGGCCTTCCTGGGCGTGTGGCACAGCATGGTGACATGCGGTTCGGACGAGAAGGCTTTGCTAGGAGGCCCGAAGCAACAGCAAAATTTGAAACCAAACCCTGTAGCTCAATCCTGAGTCTCTGGCTAGCAGTCCAGAAACGAGTAAGTTCTCCCAAGCACATGTTCCGCTTGCGGGCTTGGGTTTAAGGAACTGGTTTTGGCAGTATTTGCAACAGTGGTGTTCTCACAAAGTGAAAGGCGTGACATACACACGCACGCAAAGAGAGTTTGAGGCCACTCAAGTATCCTGGAGCAGCCGGAACCCCTAAACTGGGGCATAATTGCATGTAGATTCTATTTTGATCGTATTAGAGCCCCAATACTTACGTGATGTAGACTTGTATGTTTATTCATAAATCTGACTGTGGAACCAGGAGCCCATACATCCCAAACCCTTAACACCCAGGTCTGCCAGGTCTGCCACGTATTCGTGCAGTTGATGGTATTCATCCTGCATGACCCTAAATAGACTACTAATTAAGATTGGTACTAAAAATCCTGCATGATACTCTAAGTACTTCATACCTTGGGAGTTATGGTGTTTCTTGATCATTTCCTATTTTAGCAGTAGACCGCGGCCATGCAGGAAGTTCGGTATCTGCCGTAGGCCCACAGAACATCAGTCAGGTCACAGGAACCAAAGTGGCTCAGAGTAGTGGGCTTGCGTAGGCTTGCACTGATTGGCTTGTACTGATTGCCCTATATACTCTTTTATAGTTCTATATAATCTATATAACCTTATATAACCGTGTATAACCTTATATAACCCTATATGACCCTATATAGTATGGTAGTTCCCATTTTCAGCTCATTAGACCCAGGGTCGGTAGGGTCAAGGGTTTGAGGTTCACATTTACCAGCGAAGCCCTGTGGGGCTTCACTGCCCCGCAACCCAGAGCCACCACGCAAGCTTGAACATAGTTGGGCAGCCGTCCCAAATGGGTTGCTCTCAAAATTATGGGCCCCTTTTGGTTGCAGATTTTATTACGGCACCTAATATGTAGGGGTACCAAAATGTGACCCTAGTTGTGGGAACTACCCAAATACTTGCGCTCGCAAAGACCATAGAGCCTTGATTACATGGCTCTCCAAGAGCCAGAGGGAGAACGTCAAGCATGTTTGTATTGAGACTGCGGATCACTCCAGAGTCCTCACTCCCCAAAAAGTTCCTTGGTTTAGGGTCTGGGTTCGTACCTATCTTACCTACATAGCCGATGCTTAGGACCCAAAAGTACTTGTATAGATACCTAGACGCCGTTTCACAGGCGTCTTGTATGGACGTGGATTTTTTTTGTGAGTTACGCTTGCGCGCAGAGAAAATGCAGTACTCTACCTCGTTTAAACGGGCTTGTCGTAGGGTCTGTGCAGCAAGTGCTTACATGTGTTTGCGGCCGCAGCGGCTCCTGACCAATAAATTTGGGCAGGCATCCCTTGCTTGTGCCAAGCCCTTCAGCCCAAAGCCCAAGCCCTACGCCCTCAAACTCCAAAATCCTGAATCCCAAACCCCAAATCCACAAACCCCTATACCATCAAGACAATGAAGATCATAATTTTCTCAGGGATCTCAACTTCAGATTTCCTTAATCTTAAACCAGTTCCGAACTTCAACGCCGAAATGACGCCCCCCCCCCCCTCCTCCCAAACTTTACGAGCAATTGCAATATACGTTGTCCAAATCTCAAGCCCTGGACCCCAAAGCCTTGGACCCTAATTCTAACGCCCTAAATCCGAACCCCATATGTCCCTGCACATCCTTACATATACCTTTTCATCCCAGTCTATTCCTCTACATAGTTCTATATCCCTATCTACAGATATACACTTCCCTCTATATTTCTCTACATCCTGATATCTTAAGATATCCCTATGTTTTCCGCTACATCCTTGTGCATCCCCATGCATCCCTAAACCCCGAACCCCAAGCCCTATGACCCCAAACCCTAAACCCTTGACCTTATAATCCTAAACCCTAAATCCTAAACCCTATAACCCCCAACTCTACAACCCTAAACCCTAAACCCTATAACCCCAAACTCTACACTAAATCCGCTGGTTTCAGGCCATGCGGGATGCCAACCTCTACGAGCTGAAGCCGGACTCAAAAAGAGCAAAGAGGGGGGGTTTAGCGTGTTACAGTTTGGGGGTTTAGGCGGTTAGGGTTTAGGGCGTTAGGGTTTAGGGTTTAGGGTTTAGGGTTTGGGGGTTTAGGGTGTTAGGATTGAGGGGTGAAGGTTTTAGGGTTAATCATTTTGGGGTTTAGGGTGTAGAAGTCTAAAGTTCAGCGATCTACGGTTGAAGGTTCGGGCCTTGGTTTTCAGGGCATTTGGGGGTGCATTGGTTCAGGTTGAGGCCCTGGCGTTTAGCGACAGGGCGTCCGCGGGAATGAGTCGTGGCATGGTTAGTGATCTAGAGCTGAAAATGTCCAAGAGCAAATCAAGCTCCTGTTGAGTCCTTTTACGACTCCCTGACCCCTAATTAAGCTAGGTAGAGGAAAGTCACAAGAAAGCAACGAATTGCATAGGAAATTTTGCATCTTTCGCCCCTACACCCCAAACCCTAGAACCCTTAAAGCCCGAAACACTAGAACCTTAAAAGCCCTGTCCCCTAGGCCTTGACCTTAAATCCTAAACCTAAATCCTAAATCCTAAACCCTAAACCACCTACCCCCAGCCCTTTCAGTCTGTGAAGAAAGGGCCACGAAGTAGGAGGGGCTCAGGATTGCTTAGGACTTCGGAAGGTTTTATTTTAGGGTTTAGGATTAGAATTTAGGATTTAGGGTTTAGGATTTAGGCTTTAGGGCTTAGGGTTTAGGGTTCAGGGTTTAGGACTTAGGGTGTAGGGTTGTGGGGGATACGATAGGACTGCTGATGCGGAGTTTCAGGAGGTATGGGGCAATCGCTCAACATGGGGATTCACATCGGAGCCCCTCATATGTTTGCCGCACGAATGGTTTTGTCGGTTTATGGTTTCAATGTGATGAACAAATACGACAGCAGCTGTAATGGTATCTCCCCCATACCCCAAACCCTGAAGCCTAGAAGCCTCAAGCCCGAGCCTTAAACCTTGAAGCGGAAAGAGCCCTGAAGCCCTTCAACTCTCAAACTTACAGTCGCCCTCCCCCCCTCTTAACCCTAGGGCTCCATGTCTACTCATAATACCTACATTGGGCCCCAAAGTCTATAGATATGACCTACATTGGGCTATTTGGAGCCCTAGGGTAAGATCCTCAAATGTGAGTGTGTCGCGCAGGAGACGATCTACTATTTCAAGGTTGCCGCAGTGAACTGCGTGGGCCAAGGTGTGGTTTTGTCCTTCAGGGTCAAGGGCTCTAGTCATCATTAGGGTTTAGGGTTTAGGGTTAAGGGTTAGGGGTACTGGTATTATAATTGCTGTTCTTAGCATTCATATTACTAGGCCCGGAAAATCCCAACCCCTGTTGTCTCTTCCAGTGTCTGTGAGGTACAACTCAAGTCGCTTGTGTTTCGCTGGGGCTTAGGGTGCAAGACGGGGCTAAGGTTGTTAGGGGGCCCACTGGATGCATCAACGGACAATTTCATCCTCTTATATGCGGTCCCCTTAGATCCTTCGCATCCCTAAGAGATCCCTACTTGGGACAAAAGGAAAACCACAAACCCTATACCCCCCCTTCCGACAAGCTTCGAAGCTCATAGGATCCCCTTTTCAAAGTTCGGCTTCCATGTTAGCTTGGGAAGTGTAGACCCCATCTCTAGGGGAACTCCCTCTGCTAGACCCTGAACCCTTGACCTCAAACCCCCACCCCCTAAACCCTAAGCCTAAGCCGGCAGGTGATTACTCTGAGCATGTCCAAGTCCCGATCTCAGTCCACTTTGCGGCTTACCTGGATCCTTTGAAACCCTTGATTCAATAAGACACATGCCATAAAAACCCAAGACAGGTGGGCTCCGCAGGGTCCCGGTGTGGCTTGTAGGTTGAGGGGTGAACGGCTTTGGTTTGACAGCCGCAAGCCCTAAACCCTGAACCCTACTGGACTTAAGGCATTAGGATTAGGGTTTAGTTTTTTTTGGGCTTGGGTCTTAATCAGGGTTCAAGGGGGGTTTAGGTCTCAAGGGGCTGCTTTTCAACCCGGCAAAACCCTAAGACCTTGATACTGTATATGTCTTTGTAAGATGCATATTGAAGCAGGTTATGGGTGCAGAAGTAAGGGGGGTTCCTCTAGAGAAGTTTGATGAAGTTTGTATGGTAAAGATTATAGTATATTTGGGTTTATTTTGGGGCCTCCGATTGAAGGGAAACTCCCATACAACCCCTACTTATATCTTCCGGGTTTCGAAACCCTAAACCCTTTTCGAAATCCCAGTTTGGGCCGAAGCATATACAGGGTCCAGGATACAGTCCGCACTTGAGGTGGGCTATGTAGGGATTCTTGGGGGATCTCTCGAGCTTCCAGCAATTTGAGGTCCTTTTTGGGTTGTTCCCATATCATAAGAAGGATTAGGGGTATGCATTTAGGTTTCTTTCAGTTTGACCTTCATGTTTGAAAATACCAATTTGGGGTGAGAGTGTGGCAAAGCCGTTGAGTTTTGTAAGAACCCCAAAAGGTCTATGCACCTGCAAATAGTATATACTTGGGCCTCAGGGTGCTTAATTATATAGGAACCCCTTAGGCCCCAGGTATATACCATGCAGGTGCCTGGGGCCCAGACCCTTGGTAAACCACTACAAGGGAATCATGGTTTCTCAAGGCCGAAACCTGTGACCTGCTGGCACTGGATGTGTGGTGTTTCCGAGGTTCTCACGAATCCGATGCCTCCGGAAAAGCGCGTAGCTCAGGGGAAACATGATGCCAACCGTTCTGGGTTCACAGGTTTCGGGCATTACGCTACAAGAGTTGAAAGTGTTGGGGCTCATGGTCCTCCATCAGCAAGCACGAGGTACAGAGTCTCATGCATCACAAACCTCCCAAAAGAGTATGTCGTGAGCGGCTCAGCATACACGAGCACAATCGGCGCAAAGTAGAGTGTTGGGAGTCTTCCTCCATCAGGAACTGTGTTCTTGTTGCTGGGCGACAAACACAGGTTTGCAGTATATAGTGATAGCACAGATATCCAGACTTATGCGACATGTTCTCCAAGCCCGCAACCCTAAACCCTTAACCGTGTGTTACAGAAGCTTACTATATTTTCTAATATATTACAATAACCACAATATAAGTACTATAATATACGACGATATACTATACTACCCTACCTTGAACCCGAAACCGAGAAAGTCTCCAGCCAGCAGCACACTCCTACCTGGGCCCCCAAAGTAAGTAAGATAATCGCCCAAAACCACCAAAAAATAGCACAAAGGGTCATTATTTTACATACTTTTGGGGTTCAGATAGAGCAATATTGCTGAGCAAATGCCGTTCATGTCACAGTTTCTCAAGAATGGTCATGCAAAGCCTTGGGTGAACCCCATTCATGCATTCTGTATACACATGCTGAGTACTTCCGGGTAATACAGGGCCCTACAGAACCATTAGTGATTCTTGTGAGGTGTATTTGAGGTGCCCTATACCATAGCTATAAAGAGAATCCAGGACCAGAATGTTTGTAATTCTCTTGGCTTCTACTACCCTGGGACTCAAGGTTTGTGAATGAGCTTACATTGGGTCCTAAAGTTTATAGATATTGCCTACGTGGAGCCTTTTTGTACCCCCAAACTAGTCAATGAAGAGTCGTTACCCTACACCCTAAACCCGAAACCCCCTATGTTGAGAGAAGTCGTGTCAGAGGTTCATTCGGCCTCGAACCCCCGAGCAGCCTCTGGCCGGGCTTTCCATTGGCTTTGACGCAAAGAGTCCAAGTACCCAAAGCGGTGGGTGTCAAAATTCTGATCCTTTGTTTGGTACCCTAAATATGAGGTGCCGTACTATGATGGGAATCCAAAAAAGGGACTATAATTTTGACAACCACCCAAATTAAGGCTTAGGGTTACGGTTAGGACTGTAGGGTTACGTAGGGAATAATTATGTAGGAAGACCTAGGGTCATGTAGGTCATATACCGGGCAAGTCATGACGACCTCAGCGCACCTGACCTTATGGCGGGCTATGTAGAACATCAGCCCAAATTGGCTTAAGGTCAGCCTCCGAATTTCTATAGATTGGCTATTACGTAGGGTTGTTTACTATACGTTCATAAGGGATATCCAGGGATATTATTGCCCAAAAGTGGAAAATCAAATGGAAAAGGACGTGAAACGTGAAATGGAAGCTGGTACCATATAGTGGATTATGGGGGTTAAGGGATTTTGAAAAATGGGCGTACCATTTTGGTTTTTAGTTCTTGCCAGTTGGATATCAAGTAGCTTGTTTGGGCGCTTTTTAAGATGAGCGCCACCATTGAGCCAGACTTGACGTTGTTGCCTCGGGGTTTTAGAGGAAAAAACCTTTCCGCATTAGGAGGACCCCCCACCCTCTATTAGGGTTTAGGTATAATGAGATTCTAATATGATTATTATCCCTTGTAGCCACTATTACTGGGTGGGCGGTCCACCTAATTTCTGCAGAAGGTAAGAAGCATCGACTCTTTTCAAACTGCATGGACGACCGGAATTCTTTGTTGTTTTAGGCCCTCCTTTCCTTGAATACCCTTCACTTTCCACTGCATTTTCCATTTGATCCTGCGCTCTTGGGGTGGTATCCCTATACAACCCAATAAAATTTGTATATAACCCCTATATAGTTCCTATGTAACCCCTATACATACTGCAGACTTACACTTGGCAGGCCTGCAAAACTAAGACCCAGTTTGGCTTCTGCATGGGCTTTGAGAGCCTTTCCTCGACTTGCTTACTTGAAAGGAGTCCAAGGTTTGGTTGTTGGGTTTGGGAATGGGTAGTTATCCCCTGGAAACCCCATATATTAACCCAGTTTCTGTTTCATGTTCTGTTGTCTTCTTCATTTGATTCTCGGCTATTCGTGCTGGTAAGACTAAACCCTAAACCCTTGGTAGTTTGGCAGTCAAAGCCCTACTCCTTCCTTTCTGGTAGTTTTTGCTTTCCTTGCAGGGGAAGGTTCATCATCTATACCCAGCTACTGACCAAAACAAAGTACCCACTGTTTGGTCCTTTTCAACGGAGTGCCATTTTTTGGAGATGTGCTGCGAGGTGAGAACTTTAATGCGGGGGCTCTCTTGTGAAGCGTCCTCATACTTTGAACCTGCGCGTGGAGCATCTTCAAATTTCGGCTTCGAACCGCGCTCCCAATGTTGCTTGTTTCGCATGTTGGGACGAAGTTGAGTTTTCGCGCGGGGCGTTTTCAACTTTCGGTTTAACTTTCAGCTCTCGCGTGAAATTCCTTACATGTTGGGCCTGCAAACTGAGCTTTCTCGTGGAAAGTCCTCCAATTTGGGCCTCCCCAACTCCCCCAGCCACAACGAAGTATCCCTTGAAACAAAAAGGTCCCAAAAGAAAAGCTCCTCCACCAGTGCATTGTCCATCCTCTAAGCCTAGGGTACATAGTCCCCCTTAAGTAGATAGAACGTGGGTAAAGGGGGATCCTATTATAAGATACCCAAAGCCGTTTTCTATCTACTTAAGGGGGACCCCCCTAAAACCTAAACCCTAGGGTTCAGGATGTAAACCCTAAACCCTAATGTAGGGTCTAGGGCCCAAGCCCCAAGCCCGAAACCCGGCACGGGCGAGGAGGCGGCCGCACAGCCGGAAGGACTCAAATACTAGGGTCCCTTTAAAGGGGTTATATGGGGATATAGAGTTTAGGGTTTAGGGTTTAGTATGTAGGGATATGTGGGGATTATATAGGGGTATATAGAACCCCAATAAAAGGGCTTCAGGGCCTAAATACTATCATGTGCTGAAGAGCTCAGGCATTTTGAGGATCTCTTCTCTGACCAAATTGTGGTAAGTTATGGGTTCAACTTCTAAAGCGCCCTGCACTCCTAAGCATCTGCAGCCTGAAAAGTCTCAATCCCAAACACTAAAAGCACGCCAAAACCCCCTCAGAACCCCTAGACCAAGCTTAATAAATTCACGAGTTGCTTAAAACTTGTTAGGAAAGCCATTTAGGGATCATAAGCAGAGTAGCCAGCCCAGTTAAAACGGGGACTGAAGGACCACAGATAAGCCCAAATCCCTCAACTATAAGCAGCTATTTATCGTCCCCTTAAGTAGATAGAATATGGGTTATATGGGGATCTTATTATAACATACCCAAAGCCATATTCTATCTACTTAAGGGGGACTATAGTCCCATGAAGCCCGAAAGGCGCATCTCGTGGAGGCAGAGGGCGGCGGTCATAGCCTCACAGCCGGAAACTCAGGGATGGAGGAGTGGGCGGGCCAGGGTAGAGGAGGAGGGGGGGGGTATACAATTACCCTATGGGTCCCTATATGAGCCCTGGACTATATTTGTGATATATCCCTCAATAGGTCCCCCGCAACCCTATATAGTCCCCTACAGGTCCCCAAACCCATATCGGTCTCATTGTTGTTCTTGTTACTATTAAGGTTAAGGACTAAAGCTTTAGGGCTCAGAGATGAAAAGCTACCCAGGGGCTCGAAGTCTATGAATAACACCTTAGGTGAGTAGTATTTAGTTTGAGGATATTATGGTACCCAATATAGGGCAAGATTATATCCTCCTTTTAGGGTATAGTACTTTATATAAGGAATAAAATCTTACTAGGTTTAACCACCAAAAAAAACGCTACTTAGGTGGACCTCCTACCCAGTAACAGTGAGTATAACCCAGAGGCCATTCCCCCAATAACTAGGTCCCCTTTAAAGGGGACACATAGGGGTATATAGGTATATAGAGTTTGGGGTGTAGGGTTTAGGGTCCAAGTACCAAACGGATGCCCCCCGTGGTTTTTCTTATTTGATCTAATGATAATCCCTTCATCTCATGTCCCTATTCCCCACCAAGCGCCGAGGAGAGCTAAGAAACCTTTACTGCCACTGTTGGACCTTGGTTTGGTAATTCTGTTTTACCTAACCGCTCCCCTCTATACTGCGCGCCCAAGGTTCCCGCGTAATTAGATTTATTCATGGTTAGTTAAGGTCAACGAAGGCGGCATCTCATGAGAATCCATGAGCTCTCAAATTGCAGGTGAGCTGGTCTATCCCAGAAACCTTCGACAATCGCGTGGGCTTCATCTACGATCAGGCACCAAGTTGCCGGGGTACAGGGCGTCGGGCTTTGCGTTTATTGGTTACGCCATGGAGTTCATTGCTTGCAGGAAGGGCTAGGTCAGAAAACGCTCCGTGCTCTCCTGGTCCGCACGCTTCAATGGTTTTATCAGGCTTACTTGGCAAAGGAGGTAGGCAGCTGAAAACATGAGGGGTTTATGGGCTCAGCTTTAGACTCTAAGAGTATAAGGCGCTGGTAATAAGAATTTCGACCTCCAAGACTCACTAAGTTAATCAGTGCCTGAGGTGCAGCAGGTCATTTCATCAGACACTTCTGCGTCATCGTTGGATATGCGTTCAATTTTGCTTGTCCCAAACTTTCCATAAACGGTAGAGTGCTATGACTGCTACCATTAGGACGAAGAACAAGAACCCTGGAAGCAAGTAGACTTGTTGAACTATCTCTAGGTATCTCAGCAAAAAGAGGAAGGGAGGGCTTGAATAGCCTGTCTTGTCATGAGATCCAGTGCTACCCCAAACTTGCTGGCTGTTAGCAGAAGCGGAAAGTCAAATGAGCTGTAGTCTAAACTCCTTGAAGGGGGCTATATAGGGGAGTATTACAGGGGTTACCAAGGGGCATACTAGGAGTTCAGGCTATGGCTCAAATGGCAAATGGAGCGCAAGATAGAAACAGATGGGCTTTCGGGATCTGTCGGGTTGAGGCTTTCCTTGCGGGATGTCAGTAACAGATGGATGATAATGCAAGGAAAAATGAAATTGGAGCTGCTGCCACTATTGGGACTGCAGCCTCTACTATAGGGATCCGTTCATTGCTCCATCTCCTATTACTCTCATGGGACTTGGCGATTACCTATAGCCGTGCGTCTAAACCTAACTATACCCCCTGCAAGTGGCATTGTGGGGTTATTCCACTTGGGAGTACCTAGAGCCCGGAAATCCGCAGAATGCTGAAAATTGAATATGGGCTTGTACGGCAGATCTCCGGCTTTTTCCGTTAATATACACGTCAAATACCTGCAATTTACATAGTTTACAGGTTGGGACCCGCTACTCCGCCTGAAAGCCTGGTTGGTTAGCAGGAAACCTGAGTGTGCCAGGCATTCCTCGTAACAAGCGGTTTCAAGTTGCAACCTGCCAATTGTCAGGATCGAGCGGGTCTATATCTAGGTCGTATGTTCTAGGTCCCATGAACTCCTAAGAAGCAGTAAGTAGAGCATGGCTTAGGCGATTGTTTTTAGGAATCTAGAGTTGACCTGTTCGCTGTTGTTAGGAGAGCTGAGTTTTTACATCTATTCTTCAGTTCTAATATGACACAAGTGAAGCTGACATCCAACGAACTCCGGTGGGGGTTTAGAACGCCCTCGTGGGTTTAGCCGTTCCCTCCCCATAGGCCGTGTCTGAGGGCCAGTTGAGATAGGCCTCCAGCAGTCTTGAACCCTAAACCTTAAACCCCGAGTGGAAAAACTTGAAATCACACCTTCACCCCAAGGCTCCAAATAGCCACATGAGCTATGGTCTAAACTCCTTTAAAGGGGGGTTATATAGGGGATTATATAGGGGACTACTATAGGGGTTATTAAGGGGGATACTAGGAGTTTAGACAATGGCTCACATGTAGGTAATGTTTAGGGTTTAGGGTTTATAGAATGGCGGGCCCCATGTACGCATTCTCTATAGACGCAGAGCTCCAGGGTAATTAATTTAGGGACCCCCAACCACAAGACCCTAAACCCTAAATAGTTGTGTCCATTTTCTTTTCCATTATCCCAACATATCCCCAATCTATCCCCAATGTATTCCCGATATACCCGCGAAGGAGAAGCAAACGCACATGATCACACACTACAGCATTTACCTGCAGGCTGGGTTTATAGTTTTAACATTTACAGACTTAGAGGCTCATAGGGTGTCAGGTTTAGGGTTTAGGGTTTACTAAACCCGGGCCATGAAGAGCAAATCTGCAAATGAACCTACTTGAGAGTCGGGAGTTCAGGGTTGATGATCTAATTAGTCTTGAGGGTCCAGGACTTGAGTTCCAGGATACATGGGTGAGATAGCGGGAAGGGAGTTGGGGCAAAGGGTAACTTGGGACCAGTAAGGGCAAGTGTTTCCAAACAACAGGGTGCCTTTGAACGTATTCGCCGGCCCAGGTGTATGAAGTTACCTCGATTTCCCAAATACCCACAATCACCCACAATAAGGACCTTTGCCCCTCGTGCTTCGGACTTCCAGCGCGTGACCCCGTTTGTAGATGTTATGCTCGGGGAAAGACGGGTAGGGTTCTGGCTTCAGGTGTACCAGGCTTGAACGCACAAGTCTTGCCATGGTTGTCACACTGCACCTCTTAAACCCTAAGCCCCGAGCCCCAAACCCTAAACCAGGGTGGAACCTGGAATGTTGCCCAAGGGACTGCTGAATACGCCTAACTCCAAACCTCGCACGTCTTACGGGAGGTGGTTTTCCTTATATAAGGAGTAGAAAGTGTAACTCCAACTGCCTATACAGGTGTATAGGTTATACCTAGTAAGTAGGGGGATATTTCGACTAAGCTGTAAGTAGTTGGTAGTTGCAGGTAGGCAACCCGGGACCAAAAGGGAGCAACTTTGCAGAGAGCAGGAGTTCCCTAAACCCTAAATACCCTAAGCCCGCTTGGATTGTCTCAAAGTCTCACTTGGGCTTCTCAGAGCGCCTAAGGGTCCAACTACCCAAATGAGCTATAGTCTAAACCCCTTAAAGGGGGATATAGGGGAGCATTATGGGGGCTATTAAGGGGATGCTAAGAGATTAGACTATAACCCTAGCCCTATCAGGGTTTTAGGTGACAAAAACCGCTGACATTATAGTCTTTTGGACCCAAGCACCCATGATTTTGGGACTCGGACTCTCTAGGTACAGTATCCGACGGAAGTCCTGAATCAAACATCCCAAACCTAGAACATCCAACCCCTCACCAGGGCGGCTACCCAAGTCCTGATGTGAACGAGCATGAAGAGCTTCGCGAGGACTTCCCCCAGGCCTGTCATGAAGTACATGCACCTAAAGTTTGCAGAACTAGAGTCTGCTTGCTGGTTCTTAGTAGGGAATAAGGGAGTATAATCCCCATGTATTCCCTGTATAGTATATTGAATTTCCTTATTCCCTACTAGGCACCAGTAAGTCTAGGGTCCAGATAATGCATGTAGGGTGGCTAGGAAGGAGTAAGGCCCCAAAAGTAGGTAAAACTGATAGTTCAGCACCCTTAAAAGTAGCTCAAAAGGCCATTGTTCTACATACTCTTGGGGTTCAGATAGATCGGTGACCCTATAATTACATTATCCCATGACCATATATACTAGGGTTGTTACCAAAGTCCCCCGTTACCAATAATCCGGGGCAGGCACACTTCTGCTTCAAGGTAGGGGAGAGCTCACTTGGACGCTCAAGGGCCTTAGTAAATAGATTACCCAGTTTAACAGCCAATTTTGGGGGGATTAGGGGCTTAGGGTTTAGGGTTGGCTTCCTCCACTCTACGGTAGTTGTGTGGTTAAACTCTTGGGGCTTGGTAAGCCCCAGAACTTGAAGCAATCAGCCGTGTAGATCCCCAGGGTACAAACTTAACGTCTTTGAAGTGAAATCCGCGCATGACCCCCAAGGACCTTATACCTGTGGAATTGTGGTTTGGTATTACATGTACCACGTGGAGTGTTGTGGACTTAGAAAGTCGGTTAACGATGGGGATAAGTAGGGGTATTGTACGGCTTATAGGGGTTATTAACCTGGCTTACTACGTCCAGCTGACCCTCTAGGTAAGTAAGTTCATGCAGGATTTTAGCCTCAACGGTAGGATCCCGCTACTTCGAGGTTCACGGAACGTAGTGGCTAGTTATAGCTTCAGGTCGAGTGTCGGATGTTAACTACTTCTAAGATTACGGGTTCTGAGGTTTAGGATTTAGGTTTGAAGTGTACCGGGCCTTCACAGAAGTAGGTAAACTCATGACCCAAACACCATAACAGCTGCCAAGAGCGCTGTTATTCTAGGTACTTTGGGGCGTTCAGGGCATAGGGTATTGAAGGTTGATGGGATCTCGTATCTGCCTATAGCTGGCCTTCTAACCCTACTGAAAAACCCACAAAGTTGACTTGTCCAAGTGTAACTGGGGGTACAACCCAGTTCTGAATAACTTCTGAGTCCCTTGGACCGCCAAGTGCTGTTTGGGATTTTGGTGGATGAGGGTTCGGTTGATTGGCGGTTAGGATTCAGGTTCACGAGGGATTAGGGCTTTAGGATTTAGGGTTGAACATGCGGGGTTGAGGGTTCAGGATTGAGGGTTGAGGGATTCGGGATTGCTTGTTCAGGGTTTCATTTTGAGTCAACTCGCGTCGTACGCAGTATGGAAGGGACTTCAGTGCAAACCTGGAATGTGCCAAGTTTAGGGCCCTAAACCCTAAACCCTACCGTGACCTGCTGACCCCAGCAGCCTTTGGGATCTGATTCTTGTCAAAACATAGGAAACGAAATTAGGGTGACTTTTTTGGGGTCCCTATAGTACAGGCTATAGTATTTGGGGTCTATACTGGGTTTTCCCTATTTATGGAAACTACCACATCCCTATCTTATGTGGCAGATACTAGGTTTTGTTGCTCTTCAACTGGCTAAACCCTAAACCCTAAACCCTAAACCCCTTGAAGCCACTGCCTTGCGACTCTGCTCTTCCAGGTACGAACAAAGAAGACGGTCCCAAAGAATGGCGCCAATGTCGCTGAACTGCAAGCAACGTCTATTGTAGTTTAGGGTTTAGGTTTAAGGCTTCGAATCATGAGAAGACATTTTTTCAGTAGACTCTAGTTGCTGGAGCTATGTAAGCACGACATGGGAACACTATTCAGAATAGGGTTATGCTATACAGTAATTGTGTGACCATCACAATGGAACAACCTTCCGACCCAATCATCCAGGCTACAAGCCCCAACTATGGAGAGCTGACCCCTGAAGCGTCAACTGTGTGATGAGTTCCATGGCCGCCATGCCCTAAGCTTAATACCAGGGTTCCTGTAAACGATTTAAACGTTCATGGTTGCTCCAAGCTAAGGCCCAAACCGCAAGCCTTATATAGAAGAATGGATTGCAGCTCAATGAGAGCACGATGAAGACGAGGAGAAGGACAGCAGTCTGGGTTGCTGTTGAGGAACATAAATTAAGTTACCTTAATATGCGTATATAGTAGAAAAATGCTATTGATAGTAACTTAATTGCAGGTCCTCAACAGCAACCCAGCAGTAGTACGGGTGGTGGTTGAGGCGCAAAACCCTGCATGACCCCACCTATGTTAAGCACAAGACATACTTAGCAATTTGAGGTAGGTGTAGAGGATCATGCAGAAGTTTGTTAGAGCCTAAACCCTAACCCCTAAACCGTGTAAATATTGAAGCTATCAGTGTTTAGCATGGTCCCATGATCCTCGTGCCCTATATGCCCCAGAATCTGCTAAGGGCTAGGGTACAAACGACGGGGTGACGCTGCTCTTGAACCACTGAACCCATGGCACAAGCAACGCAGCTCATATTAGGGTACTCTTATATTCTTATTAATCCACTATTACAGGGTTAGAGGGCCTGCCTTTACTTCTTCCAACTTTAGTTTTTTTTGCAGATCTTGGCTGCATGGACCATGAAGCATTAGTGTTTGTTTGAGGTGACATACTCTTTTATGAACCCCATATAGACCTTCTGTAATCACTTCTAGCCGGGTTGTGAAAGCCGTAAACCCTATACCCCTAAACCCTGAACCCTAAACCCTAAACCCTATACCCCTAAACCCTAAACCCCTAAACCCTAAACCCTGACCCTCCAAGTAGAGCAGATAATCCCTATAATTTCTGCCGTTTCCATTTTCCTTTCCATTATCCCAGGAAAACCACAAGAAAAATCCAATATAACCCCAATATAACATTACACAAAACCCCAAACCCTAAACCCTAAACCCTGAACCTCCAAGTAGAGCAGTGTTTGAGGTCACCAGCTTTGATGGCCTTGTTCCAGGACGCCACTTGGCTGCCTTGGCTTTGCTGGCATCTAATGAAGGGTGGAGAAGGGAAAACAGGTACTACCATAGGGGGAAAAAAGAGAGACCATTCATAAACCATATGTATAGATATAATACATATATATATATATGTCTATGAATATGTATGTATGTATGTATACATCTATTCCATTTAATTGTGGGAATATTGTTGGAATTCATTCTCCCAGAGCCCCCTCAAGCATCAGTGAGGCCGGCTTTGGGATCGCTTTTCGTGACATGAGCTACTGTCAATATTAGCCGGCTTAGGGTTTAGGGTTTAGGGTTTAGGGTGAAAGAGCAGACATAGGGGTCCCTGTTGTAGTTTAGGATAGTCTTCTAAGGAGCCCATGTCCATTAGATATCTGGGTAACACGGTGGATAATAGAAATCCTGCATGACCCCACGTACCTTATACGTCGTTAATGGTGCTATCGAGTTAAGGTCATGCAGGATTTTCAATATCAACAGTATTGACTGTGGCTCACATGAAGTGGTCCCTCCGTGTGGAGCACAGAGTTTTGGGAGCAAATTTTCAATGTTAGGGGGTGGGATTTGTCCGATCTTAGGGGAAGGGGTTCGTTTTGACCCAAAACCTTAATCCCCAAACCCTAATCCCTAAACCCTAAACTATGGCCTCGTTTCCTACAGGGTTGATGGAAGGCATCTCCCGCCCTGCAAGGATACCCTAAATAATCTGTGTTCCTTTGCCTCAAACGACGTAGAAGAATAGCGTTGTTGAGTCTGTTTCTGGGTGTTGGTTTGTTGGTTTACCTACTTCAAGGCCCAAGTATACCCTAAACCTTAAACCCTAAACCCTAAACCCTAAACCCTAAACCTTAAACCCTAAACCCTAAACCCCGTCAACCCCAAGCCTTAGACCCTTGTCCCCCAGACATCCTACCTACTTTCAGGGTCCAGGTTGTAATTCATGGGGTTTAGGGTTTAGGGTTTAAGGTTTAGGGTTTAGGGTTCAGGGTTTAGGGTTAAGGGTTTGGGGTTTAGACCCTTGTCCCCCAGACATCCTACCTAGTTTTGAGGTCCAGGTTGTAATTCATGGGATGTATAAAGCCTGGGTTTATGCAGCATTTCTTCCCTCAAAGCAGGGACACACCGTTAAGGTTTAGGGTTTGAGTTTGGGTGTACCCTGAACCTCGTACCGTCTGGGTGTCGGCTACAAGTCCTAAACCCTAAACCCTAAACCGCGGCATGCTAGCTTTGTTAGAGCTTGGCTTTGACATGGGGTGGATTGTCAAAATTATGGTCCCATTTTGGGTCCCTATTATAAATACGGGGCCTAATTTAAGGGACCCAAAAACGGACCATGATTTTCACAGTCCCCCATGGGATGTTCCAGCCTGGCGATGGGGGTGGTGGACTCTGGGAGAAAACTTTGGGCAAAGTCGGGCCTGTAACCACTTATATGCTGTCAAAAAGGGATACAAATAATCACGAATTAAACGCGAAGTGAGGATTGTTATTTTACGATAAGACCACGCATAAAATCGTAGGTTAGGCCCCCACCCAGAAATAGTGGTATACTCGGAAAGTAGAGGGACCTTACTATCATTGCCATCATTCCCTGGTAGTGGATACTAGTGGATGGGGGCTTAACTGTAAACCCTAAACCCTAAAAAACCTTAAATCAATCCCCAAGCTAGAACCAGAAGCCAGGAGTTTTCAACTTACGTTCAGCATATCCTCCAGGATGCCATGCCTTAAGGCTTAAGGCTTTAGGGTTTAGTGTTTGGGGTTTGGGGTTGAGGGTTTAGGGTCTAAGGTTCAGGATTAGAAGCCGCAGAGTGTTCAACATTTGTATTCTAGGGTTTTAGAGTTTATAGGGTTTAGGGACCAAAAGCCATTCAGAATCTAATGTTTGGGACCTCGGACCCTTTTGGTACTTGGTCCAAGGTTTCTCAAGAGAGCGTTAGCCTGCCAAATGCCTCTATCTAGACTACCTCATCAATGCATATGCTAGATTCTCCCCTAGACTGTAAACCCTGAACCCTAAGAAAGAAGTGCAGCCAAGGCTTCTACCACGCAATTGTCAAGGCTCGCCGGGCAACTTGTGACCCTAAACCCTACCTGTAACCCCAATGACTTAGGGATAATGATAGTACCCCCCAATATTTCGGGTACTATAGGGGTTGTATAGGGTTATATAGTAAAAGTAACAGTACTAGTAATAATAAAAGTAATAAGTAATACTAGTAATAATAGTTCAGTGGTTAGAAAAAACAAAAAAGCTGTAGATAATCGGGGTTGCCGGTGCACTCTAGTTCTAAATCTTTCGTCCCAAGACGCTAAGCCCTAAATCCTAAGCGTGCCGCCATCATACATTGAACGCACGTAAAAATCCTTCAAAGTGACAGTTTTGAGCAGCGGGAATGCGGCACCACAAGGTTTATACCCCGAAGCCCTAAAGCGTGGCATGACTATGCAGCTCAAAGCGCCACGTAGCCCGTCTTTTTTAGAGCGACATTGTCATGAGGCAGTTTGCTAGGGCCATGAGGGTGTGAGTGATGCCCTCAAGGCTTTCTTTTTCGTGAATAGGTAGTATATACATACCCGGCTTCTATCCCCTCACGCACATCGTACACTCACCGTAAAAATCCAGGTCTAAGAGTCTAGGAATGAGAGTTCCGCAAGCAAAAGGGTTGGAGTTCGCGGTGCCGCTTCCCAAGGAATGCAAATTGCGAAAACAATTTGGGATTTCCCAAAATTAGGGGTACTCTTCTGGGCGTCCCTATCATGAGGACTATAGAGCTTGGCAGTTCACATTGGGGTCCCTCCCCATTTGCGGAAGCTATCATTTAGCACGGTCACAGTGCCGCTCGCCGAAAAATGAACCCCTCCAGCCCCCCCAAAACCCCAAACCCTGAATCCTAAACCACATACTCTTGGGGCTCAGGTAAGTCGTGGTATTGAATTTCTTGGATTTTTCACCTTCAGGGGTGGAAGCCATCCCCTTCCTTCCTCAGCGAGAGATTGCGCGAGCTCTACCCTGGCTTAACAGAAACTTGGGACATCACCGGCAAGCTGCAGTTTGTGCCGTGGAAATGGACGATGGCTTGCGAACTATCCCTTGCCGGGCTCCTGGCTCTGGCTGCAGACCTCTATCTGCAGCAGTCCATCGCAACTTATGCTTGGATGTGCATGACCAAACGCAAAAGATGTTCAGCTGGCTCGCCGCGGATTGTTGGATACCTTTGTACCCATGCTCCCCCAGGGTTGCAACAACGGGAAACTCTGTTTGGTCGTGCATCCTGCACTGCCCAGCATGTACACTATGAAAGTAATTCGTAACTCAGTGGCTGTAAGTCTGAAATCGAAGCCTGCTTTGGGCCTTGTGGTCTATAGATAATGCCTAACCCAGACCCGTAATTAGTAAACCTCCTCCCCTTGCCAGGCCCTTACAAGGAGGGGTTTATTAACCAGGGGTCCACATTACTTGGGGTTATCTCCGCTTGAAGGTTTGGATATATAATAAGGGCATCCAGTCCATTGCAATTGGAGCTACCGAGTCAACAAGGACGTCCTAGGCGGCGCTCTGAACGTTGGTTTGGGGTTTAGGGCTTAGGGTAAATGCCCAGACCCCAAAACTCACAACAATCTGCGGCTTAAATCCCTCACCCTTGCGCCCTCCGTCAAACGCCAGGAACTCCTAATTAAATGAGTAACCTTAGACTTTGATCCTAAACCCTAGACGTTAAACCGTTCAACCCCAACCCCAAATACCCAATTCCTGTTAAATATCATTCCTATCAGAATCCTTGTTCTTTTTGCGACCATTGCTATTTCTAGCAAGTAGTATCAAGTAGTACCGTTGTTCGCACCGGTTGGAGGTAAGGAGATCAAATGAATTTGCCACGTAATAAAGAAATCATGCTATTCACTATACATCTCTGCTATGGCACCGAACTACTTTCCCGAACAGCAACCCAGTACTAGTAATGACCCTAAACCCTGAACCTAAATATCATGGTGCTTTCCGTTGTCCTTTACCTTCCCTATTGTCACTATCACGACAAGCATCGTTCTTTTGAAATCTCATTAAGGCCGTATGAAGTGGGACTTTATCATGGGTTTGGGACAGTGTATATAGGGCTCACTAGGAGTCTTGAATATTTGTTAGTGTATATATTGGTGTCCAATTTTTGCGGAAAATTAGAATCATACCATATATATATATATACACACACATACCCCCATGCAAACCCGGTTTTCATGTCGTTTTCCATTGTCCATTCCTTTTGAGTTGCATTAGAATAGTTTGCTCCTATACTCTAGAGTGCACACGCTATCAGTAATGTCAATCCTCAAGCTAAGCCCTAAACCCTAAACCTTAAACCCCATACCTTAAAACCCTATACGAGGCATTCTCTGCTGCTGGGGAGTCCGACTGGTCTCTGCCTTCGGAGGCTGTCTTCGAGAAGGGTTTTGTGAGGGCTTGGGACTTTTCGGGCTACGTGATAGGACTCGGATCTTGGGTCTGGGCTTAAGGTCTTCAAAGTGTGGTGCTGCAAATCTGGGCATCCTTCCGTGCACCTTCGATTGCTGTGAAGTGATGATTCTTTCATTTCTCTGGGTTTTACAAGGGCCTGTCTTTAAAACCCAAACCCTGACACTTCCACACGGACATCTCCTGGCAAGTTTCGGACCTGAAAAGCACAAAGTTTGAAGTCAAATATATGCAAAGACTCTCTAAGGACCTCTTGGATATGTAAGGGTTATAAGGAAATGGTAGCGGTCCTCCTTGAGGCATCATGTAGGCATACTTTGAAAGCTCCCATTTCCATTGCAAGGACTGTAACATGCCACATCTTGGAGAACGCTAAGGCCCCACCCCCAAACCATACTTGGATACTCTCTTGACTGAGTACGTCTGCTTAGCAACAGGGGTCATGGGGCTTACAACAGAGGACATGGGGGGGATAGTTGTGAGACTTACTCCAAGTAAACCCTAGATGGTGGAGCGTGCCTTCAGGACAAATAGCCCTGCAAGATAGAAGGCAATGCGATTTGCCTGAGGAACGTCATCTCTTACAGTCTTACCGGATCATCCCCATGTGACGACGCTCAATGGGTACCCTGAGAAGTCCGTTTTGACCCCCGGAAGCCACAACGGTTGGGTAGCTCCATTTGTAAAACCCCCTAGCAGGATGGAGTAACGAGGCGTGGTGGGGTGGGGCCAAAGCGGGGTACTGGGATTGAGCCAGATCTCTTAAATACCCGTAATGATGCCTTTTAACCCACAACAACGGGTATAAAGGCTAGTTTTTGTTTTTTGGGCCGTCTAGGTAAGCCCCAAACGTGAAACCTAGACTCCAACCCCGCCTGAAGGTTGAAAGTATCATTGCCGGCTACCTTCATAGGGTCTACAGGGCTGCCTCACGGCTCTAAGTCTACCTACATTAGGCCCCCTTTCTATAAGCACTGTAATGCCTGCATTGGGCTGCCTGGAGCTTCAGTGTTATGGCTTTCAGATCTAAACGTATCATGCGGTCCGCTTTAGGTGGTGCGCGCTCCGCCTGGTCCTCCAGATAACGTGCGGGAGGCCATGCCCCATGTATGCCTGCAGGGGCTTGTAGAGGGTACTCAAAGGTTTCTGAGAGGGTCTACAAGATGATGTACGGGTATATGCCTACCTCTACGTATATATATATATACATATATTTGTCTGTATGTATATATTTTTTTATATATGCACACATGGTTTGATGGGGTTGATACGGTTATGCAGGAGCATAGAGGGTTGTATCTCTGCGTGCGCATCTACATCCATATGTGCGTATACAAATTATATCGCAAGTTATATAGCCATAATATGGGGTCATCTAGGTCATATAGGTTTCATACGGGAATGGAAAAGTAAATGGAAACATGTATAGGAATTTGGCTTCAGAGTTTCGGGGTTTCAGATGTCTGGGCGTTGAATGGTCTGGAGCGTGTATAGGGGCATTCGGTTCAGCAGCCCCAAACCCTAAATCCTACTTAGAACCATCCTAAGTACATTGGTTACTCTAGGTACAGCAGGGGAGGCAACTGTTAGGTGATGTCTTGGCGACAGCAAAGTGCTATGAAGATTGGCGACTTGGGGGGTCAGGGGGCTTAGTAAGTAAGTTGCTAATGAGGGTAGCTGGGGTTACTACATGGCTTGCAGGGGTTCCTAAACTACATGCTAAGTCCCCCGGGCTTAATCTCTTCTTGTCCCTGTCTACGCAGCGGTATTCAGGGCTTAGGGTTTAGCGTCTATTGAGGGTGTAAAACTGTTTGGGTGTAGAGTTGGATGGAGTCTCCTTTTTCACAGCTATACATTGACTTTTCACGTAGTCTTTTCAAGGTTGTGCTTCCAAGGGCGCAGTTATTGTCTTCTGTTCAGACGCTGTACAGGGCAGCATGACTAGATTGGCCCTTCAGGGCTTCAGCCTGTTGATAGATTCTGATTCTGGTTCAAGAAGCTTCTGCCAGGCGAACTTTGGAAAGCTTTAGACACCGTTTTCGATATGTATATGTCTAGCCTACACCCCAAGCCCTAAGTTTTATGTGTATACCAGATGTGTATATATATATATATATTATGTGTATATATATATATATACAGATGCATCCCTGTCATTGGGCCACGTCCCGCGCTTTCCTCATCATAGGAAGAGGAGCATGGCCCAGACTCGAACCTCAAAGCACAAAGCTCTAAGAAGAATACGGGCCTATCTAACTGCATTCATATGACCCTATACAACCCTTTATATGTCACCCGATATATGGGTGGTTGTCAAAATTATGATCCTTTTTTGGATCCCTATTGTAATACGGCACTTAATATTTAGGGTACCAGAAAAGGGTAAACCCTAAACCCTAAACCCTAAACCCTAAATTTTGACAACCACCCATATAACCAAGCACCTGTGGCCTGCAAACCTTTCGGGCTTTTGCTTCTACTCAAAAGAGACTGTTGGAGTGGTGGCATCGTCTTCTGGGTTGCTGTTAAGGAACTTAAACTAAGTTACTATATTGGGGAAACCCTATTATTTACTATATATACCCATTATGGTAACTTAACTTAAGTTCCTTAACAGCAACCTAGTCTTTCTTATGATGTTCCCATTCGTCCTCAATTAGGGTTAGCTAGGGATAGTTCAGGTTATTTGAGGCCAATTACAGGAGAACCTGCGGAGTAGGTTGGGTTGGGTAGTAGGGGAACCCATTATCTACCGTCAGGTAATGAAACCGAAACCTCGAACCGTACTGCCCAAACCCCCTCATTTGTTCAGATCGTGGCCCTAGATACCCCAGGGATATATCCCTATAAACCCCATGGTGGGAGCTCGATTTAAGCCACAACCCCCATATAATTCTTATGCAAACCCTAAATTCCCCAAATGACCCTATAGAATCCCTAGAACTGATTATATATATCTACCCGAACACCAGTACCTGTTTGCAAACGCAGCTCACCTTAAACCCTAAACCCCACAAATCCTGAACCGTAATGTGTTTGCACACGCAGGTTCACGTAACTGGAACAACTCAGCACACAGTCAGCATCTCTTGGCCGAGCCACTGTCTCAGATGAGGTTTAGTGGTTAGGGCTTCAGGATGTAGGTCGTTAGAGTGTAGGGTTTAGGGCTTGTCGAAAGGGAGGGTTTTTAGGGATGCCAGGGATACATGGTGGGTGTATGGGGAAAATCAGGATCATGTGGGGGGGGGGGGGGGGGGGG
>CAJNIZ010042815.1:0-43430 GCA_905231905.1 Symbiodinium pilosum
TTCAATGAATACCCTGAAAAAGATTATCTAATTTCTGTCCTAATTTCATTCTGAGGTACCTTGAAGATTCCCAACAGGTACAAAAGACCACAGAACCAAGACCTCCTGACAACAGGCTTTGACCTGGTATCTGGTGTGTGTTTTGCTGGTATCTGGTGTGTGTTTTGGTGGTTCAGGGCTACGATTTCTGTACTTACGCCTAGGACACTCCAAAATGCATGCCAGGATTGCAGGGGGGTTTGCACTCGAGATGAAAATTTCAGCTGTTTTCCAATGTTGCCTAGGTTTGTTCTAGGCTGAGCTATCCCGCAACTAGGGAGGGTCAGCGTCCTGCTGGGGAGCATTGTCTATGCCAGTACACATCGTGTAGCGTCTGCCCATGAACCTTCCACCTAAAACACTTTCCAAAAGGTGTCTAGGTCTTCTTCCTGATCATTTCGCAAGCATAACTTGGAATCGCACCGCTTCCTGCAAAGATGTCATAGCTGGCACCGGCTTACTGTAAACTTAGAAAGCCAGCTCACATAGTCTCAGGAAGTGTCCCGGGACTCTGTTCTGACTCTTGAGGCTGGTTATTCGTTCAGCCAGGGCCATGGCTAGAGCCCACTTCTATCGAGGGCCTTGGGTTTAGGGTGTTCATTGTGTTCGAAGGCTTGAGCCCCAAGCCACAAGCTCAAGCTTCTCATGCCCCAAACTTTGTAAACCTATGCCCAAAAGCCCGCATCCTGAGCCGCATGCCACAAGCCATAAGACCGGGGAGCCCCAAAGCCACTCCAAGCCACTAAGCCTTATTCTAAGCCTTGAATTTCTGCAAGGCACAAGCTACTGGCGACATCCATGCAAAGGCCCCGCCAGTTGCGCTGCCTTTAGGGTTTACTTACTGGTTGAGCTGCTTGCTTCAGATTGTGTGTTGAACATTGATGGGGTTCAGGACCTGAGGTTGCTGCGAATTCTTCATTGACATTCCTGCGTAATCTGGACACTCTCCCCCAGCTTGGTAGAGCGGCGCTGAAAGTCCCACTGTATAGGGGCCAAACCAATCAGGATGGGGCTTCAGGGTACATTATCTTATAGGCCTATGAGAGTTGTTAAGGAATGACAGCGTGAATTATTCAGGCTTCTATGCTAAACCGAGAAACTTCAATCTCTTGGCACCAGGGGCGACCATGTGCTAGAAGAGTGCAACGCTGCGATTGCAACTGCGGGCCGGTACTGGCCTCGGCTGTTCTTCTTAAGTCGAGCTAAAACAGAATTCCGCGCATTCAAGTTTCTGAAATGTACGCAATCCAATCCTCCCGTTTCCTCCGATATGGCTCACCTAAGGCCCCAATTTGGAGAAATCCCCAAATGGTATCCACCCTCTGGGCCGAAGTCCAAAGTTGACAGTCTACAAGTGGTTCCTTCTATTGGAAGACTTGCTGGGGTGCCTCGGGTTCTTTGATATTGCTATAGTTGGAAAGGATGTTCTCAGGCCAGTCAAATGTTCCAGGTAGCATGCATCTCACAACGTCCTCTTGGCCCTGAATCCAAGAGGTCAAGCTCCCGGGCAGGTAGAGTCCGAATTTCGTGGCAAATCTTAGCTTGGTGTCAGCTCTTCGGTGCATGTCGGATCCCGGCCCCCGAACCCACGTCTCCTTCGTTGGGGCGGCCCTATGGATTTGAGGCGGCAGAAGTGGCTTCGAGCTTTGCAACTGTTCGAAGACTTGCCAAAGCAGCGGCTCGAGCCGAAGCTTCGGCCAAAATAGTTCGGTTCATGGTTTACACCAGTTAGATTTGGGATTTAGGGTGTATAGGGTGTAGGTTTGGGGTTTTAGGGTTTATGGCTTTGAGCTACACAGGGATCAGCATTTGGCTTTGCTTAGGAAGCAGGTTTAGGGCTTTGAGCTTAGGATTTACCCGTGGGCGTTTGGGTTTGTTTCAGAGTTGAGCCTCAGGGCTACGTAGGAACTCATGGCTAGCTATATAGCTTGCTAGATGTAACCTCCACTGAAGCCCAAAGTAAGTGCTTGAACGTCTGGTGTTACCGCGGATCGTCAACGTGGCGAACATTTGGGATGGCCCGCAGGTTCTCAGGGTGTTGATACGGCTCCTTTGTAGCGTGCCTCTTGTGACCATTCGTCGTATAAGGGTGGAATCATGAAAGGATGGCTTCGTGGTGCTTAAGGGTATCAAGAGATATTTCTTGGGATCGTTTATCAGCATAGGCATCATTACAGGAGTCCACCCTTCCACTCCCCAGTGGAAACATGGCCCGGCGCCCCATAGAGCCCGTGGTTCTTTCGAAGGAACGTTCGAAGTTATGGCGCTGCTATTGGCGAGACTCGGCTCTGATCAGTCTCTTTAGAACGTTCATGGCTTGGGCTTTGTGACTTGAGGGTCTCAATTTGGGGTGTGGATTTTCAGGTCTTCTGCAGGTTGGGTTCGGGATATAGCGGTCAAGCTGAGCGCTGCGCGGGCGTTGATTGCCCTCAGTACTCCAAGCCTCGCTCAGCTACAACATCTGCAAGCTTTCGGTGCAAGACTTTGAGCTAGCTACTGCATGCTATTGGGACCCCCTAGCTCGAAATTCAAATCCTATCTGCATTCTGCCCTTTCTTGGGGTTGCGATATAGCGCCGCAGGCGTATTGCTAATTAACTTTTGCCTTCCTGTCATAACGACGATTGCTCGTTGACCCTGCTTCTTCTGTCAAGCTGGTAGTTGTCTAAGCATGTTCATGAACATCCCTCATTCTCCTCTGATCCCTACTCCGATGACAACTCTTAATATAATGCTGCAGTTATACTGAGCCATACTGAGCCATACTGAGCCGTACAAGCGTAGAATCGAGTTTCTTACTGACTGGCAAATACGGCAGACCGCAGGTTGGTGTTTCTTCAGTTCATGCTATTATTATCATCGCCGCAACCCCCAAGTCCTAGCGCACCAACCCCAAACAGCAAACCCTGGCACCTCAAGTTGAATTTCTACACCCCAACTAAGACAAGAAAAGAGTCGCCTCAAACCCTGTTGTTGCTACGACCTGAAGCCCCTGAAGCCCCCCAAGCCCTTAACCCGAAGCCGGAACCCTGAAACCTACCCTGCCTATAATGGAGTCAGTAGCAACCTTCACCAAGGCCCAGCGCGGTCACTGGGCTCAAGCCTTGGCACTGCTGGGAGATCTCTCCACTTCAGCTGTGGAAGGTGTGTCGGGGGACAGTGGGCTGAGGCAGTTTCTCACATGTTCCTCATGGGAAAGAGAGATCTTCTATAATCTCCTAATCCTTGAAGATATATTCATATGAGCAGGTTCCTATAGAGCCGAACTTTTTATGCACCATGTCGAGGAGAGGGTTGCAAACTCTCCCCACAACCATTTGTACATGCAGTGCTTCGTATTTTAATTGATATAGGGAGCCGTACTTGACATCAGGGTGGGTGGGCGTTAACGTTTTCAGCGGAGGCTACAAGTGAGGCACAACGCTGCATACGTACTATGCATGCGAAAGGGGTCAGACGGGGTGCAGGGCTTCATCTTGATTTGTGGTTTCGTTCTCGGGCCCTCAGATTTGGGAATATTCAGGTTCAGGCTTCGGGGAGGGTCACCAATGCAGCCTACAACATGTCCAACCATCTTGCGCATTCAAGCCCAAACAGGCTAGTCTGCTAGCAGAGAATGAGGACAATCCCTGGGATGACTCGAAACCACCTACTACAACCCCCTACAACCAGCCCACCTCACCATGGGAATTGAGGATTTTCCAGACTACATATTTGCAACGTTGGTATGAGAAAGAAGTGAGCTAAACTCTCAACCCTGAGCCCTAAGCCCTAAACCTTATGTCCTGAGCTGACCACACCCTGAAGCCTACGCCCTAAAGTCCAACAGCCCTACACCATAGGTTCCTGAAATTTCCTGAAGCTTCAATCCCAGAGTTGCTGCTGGAGAGGCAACCTCATCCTGTTCTCCGCAGCCAGCTCCGCGTGTGAGCAGGGACAGCCCCTGAGGATGCAGACTAGGCTTGTTGTGGAGTTAGGGTGTAGTAGGGACTGAGGTGAAATGGAGGAAGGATGGAAACTATCATCTGACCCGACCATATTTAGGATTTGGTTTCTGAGGGGTTGGGGTTTGGGCTTCAGGGCTTGGGTGGTGGGGATCTGTGAGGGGAAATATTCAGGATGCTTGGAAGGGAAAGTTGGAGACGAAGAGAAAATGGTGTTCCGGAGGGTGTCTACGTTTTGAACGGATCCAAGTACTGCTCAACTAAGTCGTCCTCACAGACGATGAGCTGAGAAGCAAGCTGGAACCCCACAGGACTACGGGCACAACAAGCAAAAGCCCTAAACCTTTGAACCCTAGGCCCCAAACCCTAAACTGAACGCCAGTCCGCACACCCAAAACTCCTGCATCAAGATTTGGACCATCCCAGAGGAAAACGCCTGAAGCCAATCAGCGTTTAGGGTTCATCAGAGTCCTTGATTTCCGAGTGTACTTACTTGCGTGGTGGCCCGACTGAAATTCGTATATACTCCCCAACATGAGTCCCTAAAGCCCGTTCCTTCCATCCTACTAGCCGCCAGTGAGCCCCTCGAAACCCAACAGGGGTGCGTTGGAGGTTGAGGCTTTGGGGAAAAGGGTTCAGTGAGGATCTGGGCGCATGCTGTCGACCTGCTTGACCATGCACAGCGAAGCTCTGTGCAGGCACGCTACCTTGCCCACGTTACTCCAAAGCGACCTGGAATCTTAAAGGGTGCGCTATAAGCCACTCGCACTTAAAGCGTGTTATGGGATGACATGATAGTTTTGGTGAATCTTTGTCTGCTAGGCCCAAGTGTTTCAATCTGACTGAAATCCTGGAGTAAACATGGAAAGTGCCCACTTGGGGTTTGCTTTCACGCCTGGGGTGGTAGGACTTCTACTTCGCCTGAAGCTAGCGGTCAGGAATTAGGAAATGAGGGAGTGAATTATAGATATTATAGGAACTATTCCTAATTTTTCAAGGATGCCACTACAGTGATTTGTCTGTCGAGCGCAACCTTTGATCCCTGAACCTTTAGTTTTCAAGAATCCCAACACGGAATCAACTCCCCGAGTCATAAGCTCCATCTCTCCGCAAGCATGGCTCGTTTTGGTACGGCCCCTCTTCACGAGCAGGCACCCCTGAAAAGACAAACCATATCAGTATGACGCCTTGAACCTGAAACCACGCACAGCTCGACGCCCGGCGTCCGGCTGGAGTTTGGGAATCTGCGCTGCGGAATGTGGCGATGCTCGAGGAAGAGGCTGAGTTGGTTTTAGGTTCAAGTTTTTCTGGTGCAGGGAGAGTAAACGCGGGGCGTTAGTGTTGTAGACATTGAGAAGATGGATTGGCATGGCGCAACAGCCTGAGAGAAAGCTGCAGCAACCACTGGTTTTAATGGGAAGCGTATCGACTCTCATGCTAGCCCCAGCTCAGCAACAACTTCACAGTGAATATCTTACTTCAAAGTATGCTGACTCTTGGGATCCCAGTTGTTGATCTTGTTTCGGCCCAGATCTCTTCAGACTGGGACATGTTTGACCCATGAGGCCCTGGAGGTGAACGTCATTGTGCTCAATACCGCCGCTAGCTTCGAATCTGTGCAGTCTCCATGCATGTCTCACGTGGTCATTGAGATACTGCATGACGTATGACAGGTGGTCATTCGGTTGGACAGTGAATTTGTACTTTCTCTGAGAAAGCAGGTCCAGAAGTGGTCGAATTCCTGTTGCATCATAGTAGCATCTAACCTTGTCCGACAATTTAGCATACATTCTACTCTCTCTTGGATGTTCCACGAAGGACGGACCCCAAAATGAGCAGCATAAGGATATTTGCGCTCGCCGAACTACTCTCTCCGTGTACGAGGGTATGTGCACGTGTTCAAAACCTTACTCTGCACTCTATACCCGGCAAACCCCAAACCCTCGTCATTATGTCTGTGCATTGCACTAGCCTTGAAGTACGCTCCCGAACATCGCCTACTGTCGGGTCCAACTTGCGTATGTGAGTTTCCAACTTAGGGCTTCCTTTCTAGGCATGCTCATGGTGAGGATTGCAGAGATATCTAAGGGGGACCCCCCATCTTTGGAAATAACAATTCCTCCCTGTAGCGCTGGAGTAGGCTGCAACAATCCCACTCCGTGCAATACAGTCCCTTAGATAGTCCTGCTCTGGTTGTTGCTCAGTGAGCCCCTGCATCGCGCCATCAACCTAAAGCGTAAGAACAACGGGAAGACAAGCTGACAAGAAAGGCTCTCAAACCCTAAGCTGTATAAGCCCACACCTACATGAACCGCAAAAGTCCTAAACCCTAAGTGCTTGAACTGAAGGTACAAAGTGTTTTGCACTGAGGCGCTGGCTGCCGCGGGCTGGGCGCTGGGACTTGCAACTTTAAGATGGGCTGGGCAAGGCTGGGCCTGAGGGTCTGGGTTGGAGATTCTGGGTGGTGCTGGGTGGGGTGGAAGGCGAGTTTTTGGGAGGAGCTCAGTTTTCCGGCTTCAGGGTTTGGGGTTTAGGGATTGATCTGCTTGGGCTTGGTTGCTTGCTTTTGCTCAGCAGATGGCATGATCCTTGTTCATAGCATCGTGCCATACGCACATCCCGTGATCACCTTGACGGCAGACTTCCATGGGCTCTAGATCTAAAGGCTGTATACATCTTTGGGAACGCGGGAACCCAAACCCGATAAATCCGTTCTGCCCAAGCCAACACGGAACTTTGCACAGGATCTTCACAAGGATTCTAGTCATGTTTGGCCTCGTGTAGGATGCGCACGTGGCCCAACCAGAAACAGTAATCCCGGGACCTTGAACAGTATGTAGGCTCCTTGCAAATGGACCGCATCACCTACAACTCCTTGATTGGCGTCGTCCAGTAGCCGGGCATCACCTATGGTGCTCCGCAGGGTTCGGTGCTTAAGTTGTGAATTTCGGTTCAGGTGGCTCAGGGTGCAAGTTAAGGTGGTCAGAATTTTGAGGGTTGGACTTTGGGTTAGGTTTTGCCGTTTCGGTTTCCTAAGTGCTGCACCTGTCCCAGATCCAAAGACTCTAAAAGACAGTTTTACAGACACATTTCGTCTCATCTCTTTTTGAACTAACCTATTGAAACTACCCAATAGTGGGCTCCGAAGTCTCATGAACAGAGCCTCGTGCCGCAAACCCAAACCCTAACTTCAAAACCCAGCCCGCCAAACCCGAAGAACAAAAAACACCCCAACACACAAACTCCCGTGGCTTTATGAGTTGGCAAGTGCAGCTGGAGAAACAGTCTGGGTGCAATTGTAGAAGCCCGATTGAATGTGCAGAAACTCCTTGCAAGGCAGCTTGAAGAAACCTTGCACTTTTCTGGACCTTGCAGACGGAGCCGCGAGACCAGAACTCTAAACTCTAAGCCCCACAGCTCAAGCCTAAAACCCCAAGGCCGCCGAAACTCAAAACCTTAGGCCAAAGCGCGAAACCCTTGGCAAAGCACCACCGAGGGCCAAAACCTGGCATATCGCATCAGCACTTGCCTGGGAGCTGCAACGTCGAGGTCTCTCTGCGTCGGGGTTTCGGGTTTCAGCTTTCAGGCTAGGGGTGCAGGGTTCCACGGCATGCTGATCTGAAAGTTCAAGGGCTTGTAGGGGTTGTTCTTGGGTTCCTGTAGTGTTGCAAGATTTGCATTGACAGTTATTCATGTCTTCTACAGCGGCTATGTCGTCGACCCGTATGTTGATGGATCGCCTTGCGAGAAGCATTCACAAGGATGTTTGTTTATTGGGCCCTTCTACCAATTCACAGGAACCGCCGACTTAACTTGACTCGAACCTCCAAACCAGCCCCAAACCATGTCCTTTCCTTGGGAGGACTCTGCGGAAATCGCATCACTGCCAATGCTGTAACGAGGCTGCACAGCTAGCAACTTCTTACTGTTGGTAGTGTCATAGGCGCCGGAGTTATTTGAATTTAAGTCTAATCCCGTTGTGGCGAGCATTTAAAAAGGTGCGTTGCGGTAGGGTGCAATTTTAGTATGATTACAGGTCCTTCCTTGAGGGGTCATCATATTGACGTGCAAAGCCGAAACTTTGGGCAAGATGAGTATCGATTCGGAGCTCAAGCCCAATCGGGATCCTCGCAGTCGAGGGTCTTGGCATACAAAGGCGGGTACATGACAGCTTTGATAGCAAGTTGGCCATCTTTAAGCTTTGTCAAGTCAAAATGAAAAATGAGCTTGAAAGGATATAGGTTCGGGTGGCATGTTCACGCGGCGCTACTCTGACTCCCTAAAATGAGATTGGACGCTGGCTCTCAGATGAAGACCTGACGAAAGTTTCCCTCAACTACAAACCCAGGCCCTGTCCCCAACAGTTCAGAGACATTCGTGACCCGGCCCAATTCTCAGAAGACAGTTCCCATTTTCGGAACCACCAAGAGCCCAAGAAGAGGCCCATGGCTTTGAATCCAAAACCATGACACAGATTTGGCTTAATGGAGCAGGCAAGGATCGATTCTGTTTCCATTTCCCATAAGCTCGATACCCTAAAGCCTCAATCTCAGGTAATCTCCTCACTGTCTGCGGCCAAGCAATGGCTGCTGGCGCTTGGTGCCTTCGCTGCAAGCATGGGCCTATGTGTCTAGACGGAGTCGCAGGGTTTAGGGTTTGGGTGTCAGGGTTTAGGGCTTAGGTTTTAGCGTTGAGAGCTTCGGGCTTAGAGCTCATGGCAGAAGCATTGCCAAAGCTGAAACACATGTTCTTAGATGTGGGTTTCCGCTTTGCTGCTTGGAACCCGGACTTAGTCAAGGGGGCCGATTCCCTGTGGATCGGGTGGTGCAGCCCCCATGCACCAGCAAGCCCCTTAAAGGGCACTGGTAGCTACATGACGGCCGCGTGCAGGGATAGCTAGAGACCGTCAGGATACGGAGGCTGATCGTAAGGTAGAGGATCATGTCAGCATCTCACAAGATTCGTGCCCTTGATACTGGGCCATGCTACCTTGGCATGGACTGCAGGTTTCAGAGACCCGCCTCCCTTGCGGCCCGTCAGTAGATGATTTGTGGGCTGATAAGGAGGGTTTTGCGCCAAAGCAGCAGGACGTGCAGAGCCTCTCTGAAGCCTGAGCAAAGTGCTATGAGACGATAGCTGTCAATACAGAAATACCTTTGATTCCAAGCGGCTACAACAACAATCCCTGAGCTCGAAACAAGCCTGGAGTGAGAGGGCACCAGAGTCCCAGGCGTCTTTGAAGATCGTCAAGAATCCTCGAGTTCCAGGCATTTTCTTTGTTGGGGACCCGCCAGCTTCCCAGAAGTATGGTACCCTCATACACACCCAGAAAGTAGCAGTGCCGAGAGTCATTGTTTTGGAGCATCTGGTTGTGTTTGAGATGGTTCTGCTTGAAGGCCACAGCAATCTTCTTCAGGTGCAATCCTTACATTCTCGGAATGTTTTTGGACCCCCTTCCTCACCCATTCATTTTGAGAAGCCCCTTTTTCTGACAGCCAAGCGCATGCGTCAGGTCTGCTCTTCTTGGGGCCATGCTGAAAGCGTGTGAACAAGGCGAGACAATCAGGTAGTTCTCTAGGGCCCGAACAGGAAAGATCCTCTGATGACCCTGAGTTCCCGTAATATTTCCCTTTGGGGGTGGGTATTTTTCTAGGGGTCCGCCTATTCTTACATGCGAACCTTCTTTATGGGGAGGCCCTGGTTGGCATGGGCCTAAAAAGAGCTCAGATGTGGTGGTTAGGATCCTACACGGGTTAAGTGTTCAGCATCGAGCTGTTAGTGCGCATCTCCTTGGATGGAAGTCAGTTGTTCTGCCGGAAACGTTTGGTTGCTTTCAACAGCTTTTGACCCTTGACTCTACTCCATGCATCCAGCCTTCAGCCTGGATCAACAGCAAAAACTATGTGCGTTAAGGCAATGCCTCACTAGCCACATAGAGTGCCCTTCCTAGCAAGCCCCATCTCAAAACTGTCTGCCAGCAACAAGTCCAGAAGGCACCTACAAATCCCCGGAGTTCAGATCTAGAGAGATCACAAAATCACAGCGACCTTATCTGACCTCAACCCAAGTGGTGGTTTTGCCTGACCCTGAATCAAGCTGCACCGAGCTTCCATCCTCTCCTAGCAGGCGTCCAGTGGCCTGCTGCACTGTCTTTGCTTGGAGCTCCGACGAATGTGACCGCCTTGACTGCTGCAACCCGGCGTCAATGTAGGCATTCACCTTGTCCAGGGATTAGGGCTGGTGTAGGATTTACATGCTTGGAGTGTATGGATTAGGGTTGGGTGTATAGGGTTTGGTTTAGAGTCCAGAGCTTAGAGAAGAGCTGGCCTTTTTGGCGCCATGGCAAGAATGGTAAGAGCAGCGTTGAGACTAGAACCAATCCGGTGCAGTCAATTTGACCAGGGGCTTGGAGATTATTGTACGTTTTAGGATTGAAGGCGTCGCGTGCAGGATTCAGGATGTAGGATGCGGCTACAGCAAGGGGGTGTACCTACCTATGTATTCGGGTTCAGGAAATGGGTTTGGGACGAAGGGTCGCTTCCCAGAATGGTTGTCTTATGCCGGACTGCGTCTGCAATTCGACATTCCAGATTGAAAGGGCTTTGACATTGGGGAGTGCAAGAAGAAGTTTGATCTCAAAGAAAGCGCTTCTGCACATGCTACATATGACCAGCAATTCTTTGTTTCTTATACTTGACTGACACCAGGGAGCCGGGCAAGCTGCCAAGTAAAGAGTGCGCGGAGGGCCTTGAGACCCTTGCTGTGGGTCTAAGGGTTGGAGGCCAAGTGCTGCGTCTTCAATCTTGTGCACAGACGGGTCTAATAGCTTAGCAAAAGTGAATTCCTGAAGTCGATACACTCCCCGCAAGCATCACGCAGCCCTCTGGCATGAGACCTGTACAACAGGTGCTGTTCATTAACTTCAGGCCTGCTTTCTTGCTGAACTTGTAGTGCAAGCTTGGGCTTATAACTGGGGTTGGTATAGTTATAACAATGCAGACCCTTCCCATGAACTTCCAAGTTAGGCCTTTGCCTTTCCCAGGCGATGACAGCTTGCGTACCTTGGATGGCATGCGCACTGTGCCGCAATTGAAGTTCATGTCAACAGTTGTAATGTGTTGGCTCTTTTCAAAGTGGGAGTACCGCAGAAAACCCTAGGACTGTGCCATGGGATCGTCAGGGTATGGTGGGAGGTCCCCATTTGGAAGTACAGTATGCCGTGATATTCTGAAAAAGCCCTCGTATAGGAGACCTGTATATTGATGCAACGTGGCTATTTCGCCTAGGGGTGTTTAAGAGCAGCGTCATGGTTTTGTACCTTAAGCCCCCAACTTGGAAACCCTAAGCCCTAAACAGTGTTCCGGAGCCGTAGGAGCATAATTTGGAGATATGAGCTTCTTACGCCACCAGCAAAGCGTTGCACAGGGCTTGTACAGTATGGAAGGGTAGTTCTATCGGTAGTGTGACAGCACACGGGATCTCTAGGCTTCTCCACATTCCAATTCCCGGCTGCTTGTCCTTAGTCTGTGGATCTTGCGGGTCTTCTACTCTGAGTCCTTCTGGCTTGGTAGACCTTAACGACCCCACAGACTAAAACAGCCTATGCTGCCTTCTTCAGCAGAACAGTAGTGCTCTCACTTGTAAGCAGGATCACTTTACGAATACTTTCCGCAGGCATTGCAAGAATAGCATTCAGCCTTCAACTCAAGACTGTCAAGCCAGAAGCCTTGAACCGCCCTGGTGAAAGAATGGATCTCAAGCCCTACCACCCCCAATCTTTTTTGCGAACTCACTTTATGCAGGCAATGTGCTGTCTTCTTGATCACTGATCACCATGCTGTAACCTCAAACCCTAAAACCCTGACCCCCAACTCTGCTAAACCGAGCCCTAGCTAGCTCCGATAGCTCCCCATGAACCTGATCTCATCCTCTTAATTCAAGTTGCAACCCCTTGCACCTGTAAAGCCAAACTGCTTTAACCTGCCATCGGTCCTTACAGCAAGCCTATGCCTTCCTCTTGCCACCCTAACCAGCAAACCCTGAGCCGAGACCTGATTCCCCCCCACAACAGCAAACTCCAAGCCCAGACTGCCTCAAGCCGCTGGGATGTGGCACTGGCGCTTCTGTCGAAAGCCACAATGGGGCTTCGCCTGGATGCTGTGGTGGCCTGGGCGGCACGAGGATTTGTTGGGGTCTAAGTGTTGGGCTACACGTTTGGACTTACGGATTAAGATGCAGGGTTCAGGGCTTAGGGCTTAGGACTATTAGGTATGGAAGGGGCGTTGGTGGCTCGGGATTCAAGATGTACGCTTCTGGGTCAAAGCTGATGTTTAATTAAGTGTCATGGTGTCAGTGCAAGATTCTGATTCTGGGCAACAGTTACTGTAGGAGAGTCTAGCAGCTTGCGCATGCACCCGGGCTTTGGGGCTGTGTCTGTTCAGGAATTGCACGTACACTGTAGATGTGCTTTGCAGGGTGTGTCCGAAATGTGTGCCAGATTTGGATGCCCTTCTCCTTAGTCATGCTAAGCTGGCAATGGGAAATTGGGGAGTGGTAAAAAGAGATGGCTATACGGATCCATTCCAGATCTTTTCTATGAAGAGAATTACTTAAACTAGGGGTCACTTGGGGGTCCTCTGAAAATGGGATCATGATATGTTTGGGGTGTGTCGCAGGCCGTTTATTTGCGAAATACTCACTCCTCGGGTTTTCAGGAATCTCAAGAAATTCTGGTAGTGTTGATACCATAAATCCTGCATGTTAAGCTTAGCAGGCTGGATTACCAGGATTCCCAGACTTCCAGTTATCTAGGGTCAAGATGTTTAGCATCAACAGAGCATGTATTTCTAATTGTGATTTAAACGCCGGACATTGGAAAGTAATTTCATCTTAGGTTGTGTAGAGCATAGCCAAACTTGGCTTTCCGTGACCCCGGTGGCAAGCATGGTAACACTGTTATAATTCAGAACACAAGCGGCAGTGGCAGCACTACAGCGTGAATGAAGACAAGACAGCTGCCTAGGCAAGATCTTACATGCGTGAGACCGGCATCCTAAATCCAGTAGGCGTACATCATAAGCAGCCCTACAATCCTACGTACGACCAAATCCCGACATAATCTCCCGAAGACCTATGCAGACGCCTTAGTGTATGACCCGGACCTTGCTTTGGCTTGAAAGGCTATGAACCGTGCATACTTTAGTACCGTGATTCTCAAGTTGGAGTGCCCAAGCTTTCAGTATAGGTCATGCAGGACGTTGTGACTCAACTGGGTTCCTCCCAGGCGATCAATGCTGCCATCGCCGCTGCGGCGCAGGGATCACAGTGGTCAGCGACATGGCCGCATTGCGGACTCTATGGGACATGCGTGGGGTTCTCAAGAAATGAGACAACGTGGATAGTTTGTGCGTTTTATAGAGGTTGAGGGTTTTATGCTAGGGGTCAAGGGAGAGGGTTGACTGTGTAATTAGGGGTTTCTCAAAACGGCGGGGCCCCTAATACCAACTTGGAAATATAGTAAGGGGTTACAGCGGGATCATGGAGGTCGCCGTAGAGGATTCGAGAGGGATGATGTTGGAAACTCCAACGTAAAACTTCGACTAGGGAGCTGCTGAGGGCTTAAAGGTGTAGAGAAATAAGAGTTTAGATGAGCAATATGAGCAACATGTTTTGTCAGGGGGTGTCTACATGAGATAGATTTAGGGTTGTTGAAATTTACGTGCTCAGGACATAGGTTGGCTTGGGCCATGAGGAGGGGTTAGGGTTGAGGGTTCAGGGTTTATGGTTAAGGGTTTAGGGCTTATAGGTATTGGTTCGCCAAAACCAGGCTTTGTAGTGCCTAGGGCTTAGTGTTGATTTAAGGCTTAGGGTTTAGGGCTTAGAGTTTAGGTTTTAGGGTTTTAGTGCCTGCATCCCTTCCAAGTTCAAGACTAGCTTCATCATATTCATCCAGGTGTCTCTGTCAATCATGAGTTGGGCTGATATGACAGAGGAGGCTGGAGCAAGAAAATCAATGACAGTTGCAGCATGATGGATGGTTGTGTGAGTTATTGGCAGGATCCAGACTGCCAAAGCTTTTAGGCTGCTTGGCAGTTATCTCAGTAGTTTTCTTAATATGATATGTTTGGAATGCAGTTGTAGAGCTATGTCATGCAAACATTTCAGGCTGCCTTGTTGAAGAATGAGGCTGAGCAAGAGACTTGAAAGCACTTGTGAAAGCAGGATGTGTGTAAAGATTAGAAATCAAGATGATCAGCTAAGGAAGGGGAGCATCTCATCTGGTATTGGCCTCAGAAAGAGAGGAGCAAACAGGGCAGCAAGAAGGACAGGGCACAGAAGGCCTTGAAGAACAAGAAACTTGAGGAAAGGAAGAAAAAGCAAGAAAATAGATCACGGAGAAAAGGGGCCTCTTCACAAGAGGAAGCTGCAACGTGGTCAAGAAGTCACTTGAGCTGCAATCAGCATGAGCCTTCTTTGGTTCAAAAGAATATATAGTATGGAGGCTGTAAGGTGGGTTTTGTAAACAGCTGCTATAGATTTTGTGCTCAGGTACTGCAGAAGCACACTCACAGGAGGGTGTTGAAAGGATCTGTGGTGAAACACTTCTTCTTCGTGCTTCTCCTGCTGCAGTGCAGCATGTTTGGGGAGGCAGAGAAGAGAGGCAGAAGTGACCTCAGCTGGGTGCTTGGCAACAGGAACCCAAGAGGTGAAGGGTTGTTGCATGGCCCAGCCTTACCACCTACAGACCAAGCGGAGCAGAGACTTGTTGGGCAAGTTCGTCCTGCAGGCCAGGATGGCTTTAGTAAACCACTGCTGCGAATGGCAGGTGGCTGCGAAATAAAATGGCTAAGCTGATGCTGATGGGAGAGCTTGAACTTCAGTGTTGAAGGGTTTCATCATGACCTGAAGGTTCAGCAGTGGAGGTATGGGCCCATGGATACAATTTTTTGATTTCATTGGAGCTGCACAAGATGGCCCTAAACCCCAAACCTTAAACACTAAAAGCTAAAGCCTAGAGCCTAACCCTTAAAGCCTAAACCCTAAGCGTTCTGGTAGCAGAGGTAGATGCACGGGTAGTACACCGGCAGGATGGGGATGGTGCTATCAACATGAATTCTCCTGGAGAGAAGCCAAGGGTCCAGTGATCACCTCACCAGACCACACCGCTTTTCTAGGGGCTAGAGTAGGCTCCAATAATACCGGAGAACTATCAGCTATCGCAGAGGCCTTGCTATACGCTAGAGAGAACGAAATCAACGAGGTAGTCGTCAAAACTGACAGCAAATGGTCCATAAACGTAATAACCGGCAAATGGCGCCCGCGTACGCATCATGACCTCATCAACAAAATCCGCGACCTACTGCATATACCACACTTTACAGTCAAGCTGGAATGGATCAAGGCCCACGTCGGACACGAGGGCAACGAGCGCGCGGACAAACTCGCCAACGAGGGGCGTGCCTCGCACGAATCGACGGGAGGCCGCCTCCACAACACCCCTATCCTCGCCACCCACGTCGCACGCGGAGTCGACACGTGGGCCCCATCAATGAAAGCAGCGGCCGCCGACACTTTCTACACTTTTTCGAGCAATCCTAAGAAGCCTTGGATCTCGTCAGCGACGCTCGCAGCTTGCAGGCGGCCAGAGTAGCGGAAGCGGATTCTCAGGAAAATGCCAAACAACTACGAAATCAAGCAAAACGTCTAGCCCGCAAAGATCGCATCGCGTGGGTTCACGAACAGTTGACGGAAGACCCGGGAGGACTAACCAAGAAAACCTGGACCACCACGCGAAACCAACGCAAAGGCTTTGTCGGCAAAAATCCCATTTAGTAGTGGATGGTAAGCCAGTTCCTTGGTCCCACACCCACGAGGCGTTTCGGGACCACTTGGCAACAAAGCAGTGGGCGGGACATGAGACCACACCGCTTGTAGGGCAGGTAAGAACAGACCCCCTCTTTGCTCCTGATGACGACTGTAGCCCATTTACAATGCAAGAACTGCAGACCGCGCTATCTAAGCTTAAAAGGAATAAGGCTCCGGGACCCGACTCTGTGCCTAATGAATTGTTCTCACTATTTGATAGAGATCTTGAGATCGAGCTGCTTTTTTTTTCAATAAAGTCCTCGCAAACGGCACTGTACCGGAAGATTGGAAGGAGGCCGCTGTGGTTAGCATATTCAAGGGTAAAGGAGCGGACACGGAAGTTGCGAACTATCGGCCTATTTCTTTGCTCAATACGGTCTATAAGATTTTTGCAGCTATGCTCCAGTCACGATTAGCCATTCTTAGTGAGACCAAATTGCGTCAAAACCAGTTTGGCTTCAGGGCCGGCAGGGGTACTAGGCACCCACTTTTCATACTCCGTAGGTCTATGGAATGGGCCAAGATGACTAATCACAGTCTTCATTATCTGTTTCTCGATTGGAAGCAAGCATTTGACTCCCTCGACCACACGGCTATGCTGACAGCTCTGGATAGGTTCGGTATTCCTCCAAACTATCTCTCTATCATAGCCAGCCTATACACGGACCCCACATTCCAGGTCATCTCAAGAGATGGTAAGATTGTCAGGGGCAAGGTAGGTTCCGGCATACGTCAAGGCTGCCCTCTTAGCCCATACTTGTTCATCATTGCTTTGTCAGTCATCATGTCAGATTTAGATGACCACCTCCTCGACACAGGCGTACCCACCAATACCTGGTCCGTAGGCCGACCTACATATGATCTAGAGTACGCAGATGACATTTTGCTAATGGCCCTCACCCACGAACAAATGCAGCAGTTTCTGTTGGGTCTAGAGAAGATAGCGGCATCTTATGGCATGCAACTTAATGAGACAAAAACGGAGGTTTTGTCTCCTCCAGACCACACCGCATCTTTATACTTCTCTACGGGTGCCAAAGTCCCACGAGCTAGTAAAGGCAAGTATCTGGGTTCCATGATTTCCTGGGATAAGCCTTTCGAAAATGCCTTTCAACACCGCCGCGGCGTCGCAGAGACAGCCTTCAAAAAATTAAGACTAGTCTGGAACTGTAATATGCCTAGATCCAGAAAGGTAAAAATCTTCCAAGCCACATTTCTACCCTGCCTAGTTTATGTTACATTGACCACTAAGAATCTTCAGACCATCAATGCCCAATATTACAGGTTCCCCAGAAGAGCCATTGGAATTAAAGCTTCGTACTACTCAAGAGTCAGCAATGAGTCGGTATGGGAGCAGGCGGGCAGACCACAACGCGCATCTGAATTCCTACACGCCGTTCAACACAAGATGTTGCAAGAGGTTTTCGCCTATAACATGGATCACCCCCTGCACAACGTAGTATTCGCTACCGGGTTCAAGGACAGAATACTTTCGCAGGGTAGACGTAGGGGTATGCAATTCCCATATTACATCGAGGTTATGCAGAAACGGTATTACCCCAGCCTGTCTGAACACACCGCTACCGCAGAGGGTCCACACTTTAAATATGTAAGACTCTCCAGACTTTTGCCGGATCATCCAGTAGTGGCGCCAAAGCGCGCAGCAAGAAGGCGCGCACGGCCCTGACAAAAACCCTAAGCCTTAAGCCCTAAGCCTTAAGCCTTAAGCCAGAAGCCTTGAGCCTTAAACTTTAATCCTAAACTCTAAACCCTAATCAGACTTGAGTTGTTCGGTCTTGGGATCCTGCGGGTGCATAGTATGTCAATACCAGCAGCAGTGCCTGTAACGGTAAACAGCTGTCCACACAACTTTGGAATTTATGGTCATCACCATCCAGACAAACAGGAAGGTCCCCTCAGCAGCATCACTACGACAGGGTTTGCTTTGATAATGTTGATGATATTGTCACTTAAAAACCAGATTCTAGCGTGTGATTGCAGAGGTGGTTTTGGAGCTTTGTAGAAGCTGGTTGCTCGTATCCTCTTAGTTTTTGCCACCCGCTACTTTTTGCGCATCCTTATTATTTCCATGCATCTGTGAGAACTGCCTTTGTATTGCTTTGCCGCCGGCCTTGTATGGCTGCGGGTGATCCCAGGGTTTCCATGCTGCTGATCACTTCAACCCCCAGACATTAGGTCACTAGGCCATATTCCAAATGCCAGGCGCCATTGATCATAGTTTCCAAAGCTATAAACCCAAATAACCCAAATCCTAAATCCGAAGCCCACCCTCAAATTCAATGATTTATCCTATCCTCTATCTGTTATGAAACTTATGAAGCCTTAACCCCTAAACCCCTAACAATACAGAGACGGACACCCTAGGTCGCTTTGGAGCTTTTGGCGTCGCTGCCTCGTCAGCGGCTCCGGGCATCGGCTGCCTCGTATGGTGCTGCGCTGGCGCGCGCTGCCGGGGGAGGGGGTGGGAAGGGCTGGAAAGAATGTTTTTTCGTATGGGTGTTTGCCTGTTGTCGTTTGGAATGTTGTCCGACTTGCTGCTCAGTTTGCATGAGGTTTGGAGTCACGGCTTATGGGGCATCCATTTGGGGTATGGGATTTCCAGGGCTTGCAGATTGGCAAGGAGCAAGGGCAGCAAGTAAGGAAAAACAAACGCAACCCTGACATTCCCCCCTACAAGCGCACATAATGGGTGACTGTTCCTTAGTCCAGGAATAAATCCATACCAAGCTGGGCTTCTAGGTCCGTTTAGCGGTTGAGACACAGCAGGTTCTTGCAGACATAGAGGAATGCTTTAGCTTTCGGTTTTTGGGTAGCCCCAACCTCTAGGATATCTGGACCCTACAAGAGTGCTTGCTTTCGGGGGCATCGCAAACCAAGGTCCGAGAACCCCCCAAACAGTAAGCAACAAGCCCCTGCGTGCTGAACCCTGAAGATTGAAGACATAGACCCCATTCTCTGAGCCGTAAACCCAAAGCCCTGAAACCCTAGATTTAGATCCTAAAGCTTCTAATGAAACGTATCAAACTCAGCGCCTTTTGACACCAACCTTACTCGTACCACATTCTGCATGCCTAAGAGTTAAACCCGTAAGTTTCCCCAAATTCTGAAACCCGAAGCTGTGGACCGGTAGAATTCTTGAAGCCGCGAAAACCTAAATCCCAGAACTTTCAAACCCCCAACCTGCAACCCCTCAACATGCACAAGTCCTTTCCTGGGGATTTGCAATATAGGGGGCGCGGATAAAATGCAATATACGATCATCCTCATGATGGTGGAGACTCTCGGGAAGAGGCCTCTTTTTTTTGAAGCCTTACTTGATTTTTATTGCCTTGCCGCAGGATGCGCTTGGCAAAGGCCGTGGCCCGGTCAAAGATTTTGAGCTTACGAGGGGGAGAGGTGGGTTTCAGTGAGTTTTTGTTTGCATTGCACGGCTTGGGGTTTACACGGTTTCAACGTCTTATCAGTACTACTACTGTAAGTATAGGTTTTGGTTCCGGGTTTGGGGATGAGGGTTTCAGGGCATAACTGGCAGAACCCGAACCCTAGATCCAATCCGTCCCCAACCAGTGAGTCCCTATCTACAGACACCCAAACCTAAACCCCTCTGAACCCTGAACTCCAAAGCCTTAATCCTGCAAGCCCCAAATCTACGTAACTCCTTCCTAATCCCACAAACTCTACTCCAAACCATGAACCGCGTGCCTTGCCCACCCAGGGCAATGGCAGCGAGCTCTTACCCTTCTCTTTGGTGTGGTCGCTTCGCGGAGCCGCCTCTCAATCATTGCGTGCTTCGGCAAGCCTTCTATTGACTTTTAAGGAAGCTCTAGCTTTCAGGATTTGCTTTTGGGTTTCTCAATCCTATGGCTCCATGTTGCAATCCCATCATGGGGCCAACGTTGCCTGTAGGATATTCCAGGAAGCAGAGTTCTAGAGGATGGGGCGATTTCTTCTGAGATGACTGATGCCCGCCACTGTCTCGACATTTGTTGAATTTCCTTTCCTTGGTTGCCTAGTGCGCTTCCATGCTAAACCCGAAACCCTCAGCCATACAGTACAGCCAGTACAGCCTCAACGCTTCAAAGTTCCAGCGTTAGGATAGGGTACTCCCAAGCAGAAGCTCTGGGGAAAGGCACCGTAAAGCCCAGAGGCCGGTCTTCGGAATGTTGCTTTGGGAGCTGTGGTGGACTGGGAAAATGAAGAAAACGGCTTCAAATGAGATTGGAATGCTGTGTGGTTACTCCAGAGGCTCTACTACATATCGGCATTATCACGCAATCCGGGATTGTCATTCCGCAAGCAAAGCTCGGTCAGGAGGCACAGAAGAAAGTTGTGGCAACGCTTTGCTTGTAGATTTGTCGTGAATTGAACTCGCCAACTTAACTGAAGACAAGGTTGGGCTTGTAGTTGATAGCTGACTGATGCGATGTAGGGCAGGATCAATGTTCTGACCTGCTTGCCAGCATGGGTGCCAGGAGACATGTAATGGTGCAACTTCTTCATGGGGAGTTGAAAGCACAGCCGACCTCTGCAGCCCCCCAAATTGTCGTCAAAGCCGCACATCCTTCTGAGCCCTGCCTCTAAGCCTGCACCGGAACTTGTAGAGCACAAGACTGGGTCCTTGTACTGAAGCTTAATTTGGAGATGTGGAAATACATTCCAAGGAGGAGCCAGCTGAATTTCCCAACCCTACCCTGGCAGCGAAGGTACAATTCTGCCATCACAGCCTGTGAGGGGGCCGCGCAGTGGGAGGTGCCACACAACGAAGTTGGAAAATCAATCATACGGAGATGCATCAGCATTTCCAGTTCACTGAGAAATCCTGGTGTGGAGATTGCTCAAATCATGGGTTCCGTTTAATGGTTGGTTCTTTGGGGGGTCTAGGGGAGCACCTTAAGATTGAGAATTGCTTGTAGTACTTACTCTCAGAATACTTGGACAGTAGGCACACAGCCTTGCAGCCACTACAAGGACATGTCCCGAATGCAAGCAGCATGCGCGAGTTCGGGAAGTTGTCACAAACGCCATCCTTCTGTGTGCGACACTTCGCACACGGAGGATCAGATGAACTGTTAGCTGGGTCAAAGGTGTGTTAATTCAGTGTGGCCTCCGTTTTGGGGTGAAGGGCCCAAAAGATCCGCAAACTTGATGGAGGCCGCTTTGGCGCTGTTTGCCATCCTTCCGCAGCAGGCGCCTTTTTTCATCCTTGACTGAACGCATCACATATTGTTTGCCTGAAGCCCTTTACTGTAGATACCCGGTGTTAGAATATTCTACCTGAAAATCCAGACGCGGATTGCGAACTTGGAGTCTCTTGTTTTGACGCCCTTGATTGTCTCTAGCATCATAAGGTTTTGGCCCGATGGATTGTAGCACGCAGAAGGCTCCTGGGTCCTGTTGAGGTGGTTGGCTCTACAGGTCCGGGCGGCCTTCAATACAATTAGGGCTTTGAATGAAGCGCGCTTACGACCACGCAATCATGCTCTCACAGCGTTGAGACTCAAGAGTGAGACTTTGGGCCGGGCTGTTGAAGCTTCATCGTCGGTCTTTGCGTTTGTGATCTTTGGGAAAAGGCCCGACCACCTAGCAGCGTGTGCCTCCGTGACGATCCGTCCAAATTCAAACGGGGCCTACATGAAGTCCTCTGTTTGACTGGACAATCCAAATACATCCCACCCCAGACCCTAAACTCAGAACGTCTGAGCCCTTACCGATAAACGCGAAGCACTAAATCAAAATCCTAAACTCTGAACCCTAAACCCTATGCACCGCTGACTCCAAATTCTGTTTTAGTGGTTTGGGGTTTAGTGGGGAATGCAGAAGTTGCTGGAGCTCCGTATGAGATGGGAGGAATTCCGGCCCCTTCGCCGTTACAGCCTTTTACGCCCCGAAGCCTAAGCCCAGAATCTCAAAACTTACAACCTGGTTTGCCGCCATGATAGACCAAGATTACTGTTAACTATACGCATCGGCATTCATGGTTACAAGTAGACCTGAACCGTATATACCATATCCTACACTTGTTCGAGCCACCTGCATGATGTCCTCAACATGAGAGCAATGCGGGCTCCTGGAGTTTCGGATACTGTCATTATTTTGCAGATCATAATGCTGGTTTCCTGGAATTTTAGCAACTGCAAGCCCGCCTTAAACCCTGATTCAACAAGTTCCTCATCCCTGACAGGTGCTCCGCCCCAGCATTGTCACATGTAATGCGGCAGCCAGTGCCTGCGCTGAAGGTCAGCATTGGCAGGCCTGGCGTTCTTAGGGTTTCAGGGTTGAGAATTTCAGGTTTCAGGGTCTGGAGATGTAACTGTACACCCTGAACCACGTGGCAAGAGTTTTCGCAATCATTTTGTGCGCCAAATAGATCCTACTGTTTAGGCGCGAAATCTGGCACGACTTGGGACATTCAACATATCCTAATTATTGGGACTTACATGACTTCGGAGGTGCAAGATTACCTCCATCATCCACCAGATGTTACGGTGCCGTCAGAACGACAAGCGCTGCATGCCCAACGCCTGAAAACCGCGGACCCAGGATTTGCATCAAGCCCCCAAGCCTTGAACCTTAAGATTGTTACGCCACTGTACCCGAGCACAAGTAAACCTTCAAACCCTTAAACCCTGTTCAGTCAATTGCCTTCAATTGCCTGAGGCGACTAAATCCTTTAGCCCGGAAATGTCCTACAAGCCGGGTCTCTTGACAAAAGGCAGCCATCACGCTGCTCCAGCAGGGCAAGGCCATGCAAGCCTTGCAGGGCAGAGAGCTTTGATGAAAGTAGCAACAGGAGGAGAGGACGACTAGTAGCAGCAGCTGCTGCTGTAGTAACAACAGCACCAGTAGAAATCCCAAGTTTGGGCCTGTTAGTTTGCCAACAGACCTGTCCTGCCGTTCGTATGCTGTATTTCTTTCGGAGCCATGACAAGGAGCCTTGAACCCAAACACCTTGAATTTCAAAACACCATGCTCCAGTATGCCGTATTGCTTATTTGCTACACCACTCTGGCTTCCCCGAGTTTAGAGTCAGTGCGGGCTGTTCAGTTGCAGACCTTCCGCAAAGCTCGTTTTGCAGGCAGACTCACTGCAGAGCAGCCTTGTGACCCACAACGCTTGCATCAGCGCCTGCCAGCAACTTGATGGCAATATATGGCAATCCATCCTGAAGCTGCATGGCATTGTATGAGCTATGTAGAAGTCTGAGCAGCTACAGTACCCATGTTATTCCCTTCTCATCCTTGTAGAATTCAGAGTACTGCCAATCCCTGGTCTAATCAGCCTTTGTTGAGGGTGCTGTCTGAACTAGAATCAGCTCTGCTAATGAGAACATGAGCAGATCGTAGCAGCAGTTACTGACATGGTCACAATCCGTTTATTCATATGCCTATCTGCTATATCACAAGAAAACTTGTTCCTGGAGCGGGGAGTAGGTTGTGACGGCCGCATGGTGGGTCCCAAAATGACCTGTTTGCATGCTCCAATCTTAATTACGCCTTTGCAGCCCTAAAACCGAAGACCAAAGTCCGAAAATCCGTCATGCCGGAAACTTCCAATCGCTGAATCATTAACCTCTAAGTCCTGAATGCACTGGGAACTCAAACGCAAATGCCCAGACCCCAAAGAGGCGTGCAGAGAAGTGGTCGGCAGCCTTGGCTTTGCTTTGCGGTCTCACCTGCCATGGTCTGGAAGGACACCGGGAAGAAAGCTTGCGGTTTTCAGGTTGTAGGCCTAAGCTTCCTCGGCCTGATATTTGTCAAAAAATTAGGTTGTCTTGGCGTCGTTGGGTTGTAAGGCGTTCAGCTAGGGCCGAGCCACAAAATCCTAGTTAAAAAGTTCTTCATACGTCCCGCTAGGACCCTTGCACTCCCCCACTCCTGGAACTCAAGCCCACAAACCCCTCAACACGCAAGTGCCGCGCAGCCTCAACAAACCCCAAAACATCCGAAACCCTCGAAACCTTCAACACCCTCAAACACCCTCAACCCGCCGCAACTCCAGGGGACCTGCTCTCCGTCAGCAGCACCTTGGCCGCCAATGGCCGCCCTTGGACGAGCCATGGCAAAACATGTTTTACCTGAATTTCGCGGTGTTACCCTAGGGTTTGTGGGGTCTAGGGGTCTAGGCGCAGCTGGGCTTGTCACATCGAGTTCACCCAGAAAGTTTAGAGACAAGGTGAGGGCCGGTTAGGGCTCCTGGCTGAGTTACATCCAAACTGTCTTTGGATATGAGGGGGTTATATGTTGGTGTAGTGTGCGTCTACCAGCTCTTCGGGAGTTGATTGCGCAGTTGCTTCACATTTCGTGACTTTAAGCTTCTCAAGATTGGGTTTCAGAGTTGAGGGGGTGGAGTATCGCCACAAAAATTGGTATGAAGCCTTTTCAGAAAGTACTCCGGCATCATCTTCAAGATGGATCCCATTATCCTGTTTGTCTTCCCCTTCTCACTCTCCATGTTTAGACAACGCTACATGGCCTTGCACCTTTTACTTTGATTCCAAAGGCATGTTCTGAAAATCAGCTGGAGGCAAGCTCCAACTATGAGAGGGTGGAGTTCAGAGTTGCATCCCCAGCTCCTTCTAAGAGGCATCCTAAATCTGATGAATATTTATGCTCAGCACACATCCGTACTATACACGCACCAGTATTTGAGCCCTAGATCCTCAGATCTACATGTAGCGCATGCTCTCGAACACATGCACGAAACAAGCTACTAATTTTCTCAGGCCCTGAAGAAATTGTTTTTTTTCAATTCATATTCCCATGGAATCTCGAGATCTTTCGGAGCCGTGAGAGCCACCAAGACGGAGCTGAGGACAGCGCTCCTGTTGCTGACAGATGCATTGGCAGCTGATGTCGAGGCAATTGGTTTGGGGCTTTGAGCCGAGCATCTAGATTTCGAAGTTAGCTTGCGCGCGTGGTATTTTGAAGCAGCAGGGAGCGGACCAGCTCCCCATTCCCAACAGACGAAGGAGTCCCTACAATTCCTGAAGACTCAGTCCGCCCGAAACGTTGTACCCTACCAGCCAACCGGACAAGGTCGACGTTCTGGCATATGCTGCAGGGATGAACGTGCCTTGACACGCAGCCAGCTTTTGCCACGGTAGTTGGGATATGGACTTCAGGGTTAAGGTTTTAGCAACATGGGAGTTCTCAACATGGCCAGAATGCGCGGATGTAGAGGGGCTGCAAAGGAAGTGCCTATGGGTATCGCTACTAGGATCTTGTCGCGGAATATTCCTACATCATTTAAGTCTTTTAGGGAAACCCACTCCATCCAGTGGAAGTCGTATGCAGACCTAGGACCCGAGAGTATGGTTTTCGTGTAACCCCCACATCAGGCTGGAGGGTGAGGGATCACATCGGTCACATCCCAAGGCAACAGCAAGGTTCATGTCAGCACTTCGGCGCAGGGCGGCAATGAAACTTGAAGACTCAGCCCTAAATCCCTGAAGCCCGATATGCCCCTGCAAAGCCCTCAAGCACTGGAACCTTGTTTGAGCTTGCTTTTACCCCTTTAGGGGCTTAGAGGCCTTCCCTTCTGCCATTCTTGTTATCATTTTACCCCATGATGATGTTTTTAGTCATGCTACTGACAAAAGATTGTTCCTTCGTACACTATAGCCTACTAAAACTCTACAAACCCCAAACAACCAAGGCTTTGGAGTCGTCATCGAAAGCGCTGCCGCTACTGTCATTTCTTGCAAGGCTTCTTACCTTGCTATGACGTACATCTTGCTGCGACGACGCTATAGGGTTGGTCCATCTATAACATGATATACACACATAGAGAGAGACATGGTTCAGTGAAGTAAACTGAGAAGCATAGATCAGTGAATATCAGAAGTCGGAAGCCTTAGTTAAATGAGCATGAGAGCGGAGCGGGGGATGGAGAGAGAAGACAGAGTGAGAGAGAGAGAGAGAGAGAGAGAGGGAGAGAGAGAGAGAGACGGAGAGGCAGAGAGGCAGAGAAGCAGAAAGACAGAGAGAAAGAAAAGAAAAGACAGTGTCTGAAACGGCATAAGGGCAAGGCTGAGATTTCCGGCCTACGTGAGATGATTGCTGGTCGGAGTTGAATGTATAGGTTTTGGGGTGTAGTGTTAATTTAGGTCGGAAGGTATGGTATTTTGCCGGTAACGTGGAACCTCATCCAGTCGCTGGGGACAATACTCGTTGCAGGGCATCCTTTTGTGTTCTGTGCTTGTTCGATGAAACGTTCCATGCAGGAGTCTAATACTGTGTAAATTCCTAACTAGTATGGCGGAAGTTCCATTCAATTTGGCCATCCCTGCTGCTCCAGCTTTGATCTGGAAGGCATTTAGCGATTTGGGCATAGTCCTGCTTGGGTGCCCGTGGTTTTGAGAAACCGCGATTCGCTTCCAATGCAGGGGTCTCGTGGCCATAGCAGCCCGCAGAATATGGCACCGTGATGCCATGCAGCATGTGTCAACGCTGCCCTCTACAAAGCCACAGTCTAGCAAATCTACCGACGTCATCCTATTGTTATTTCATGCTTCAAGTAAGCCCTATAGTTCCAACGCGAAGAGTTCCGGAACGGTTGCATCCACCATCCAAAAACCTTCCCATCAGCTTTCCAATTAAGCTCCGCCTGGGGAGCGCAACTTACCATGATTAAGCGATATTCCTGGATTCTTGTTAGAGATCCGAGTCGTCTCTAAGGTGTAAGCTGTTGTTGAGGTGTACTGGGCTCTCTGGGTGTTCCTCAGGAAGCTTGCTGCTTGGGGCCGCCGTCCCAGGGAGCCTTAATGACCCAGGGTTTAGGTCTGTCCCTAAACCGTAGACAGTGACGATGGAGCACCTTGACCCCCAAAGCAAGGAAGCAAGTACTCCCAAACGAAACCCTAAACCCCAAGCCCTTACATTCCTGCGATTTAACTTCTCGAGCGACAAGCAACCCTCCACCCTCAAAGCCCGAGACCCGCATATTCCTGAAATCCTGAGACCTCATGGGGAACCCTGACCTCAAAGAATTGGAAGCTCCACACCCAAAAATCTTAAACCCTCATCACTGCAAGAAGCCTACACCCTCACCTTGATTAATCTACACCTTCACGGTAAATACACCTGCACCTTCATCTAACATGCTCCAGAAGCCCTACATCCTCAGAGGCTGGAGGCGCGTGGGCTGCATGGCAGCCGTATGACCACCGGCAGCATGCAATCCAGAGCCTGATGATTGCGAGCAGAGAAGCCGTTTCTAAGGGCCTCATACAAATTATGAGTATGAAGGGTGGCGGTAGGCATTTTTCGGGCTCAGGGCAAACAACGTCCATGGTGACTGTCATGAGGCCATTCTTGGGTGGGTTCCCACGTGGTTGACCTTATGCATATGTGCATGTGTATATATATATATGTATATCTATTTATGTGCTTCACATAAGCTCAGAGATTAGTCGTCAGGCCGCTGCCCTTCGCAACCATTAGAGTTCAGGGCCCGGTCACCCCTAATTGAAGCAAGTCTCACCTGGAAATTGTGTTGCGAAGCAAGGAAGGATTGCTCCAGTTTGAACGCAAGGTGGACTTCCACTAGACCAGCACCTAATCAACGAAGCCATTTTCAAGCAGCCGTTGGCTCCAGAGCTTCCCGGTGGCCTTGAACCGCTTGTTCTTGCCAGGGCAAGACAGGATAGGCTTTCCCTTCAAACATCCCTTAAAGCATTATCATGGAATGCAGGTACCCGTTTCGGAACTCCCAGGTAACATACGAGTATGCGCCAACGGCAGGTTTCCCAGCATCTCTCACCAACCCCGTCGGTCTGCGGGCATGGCTGAGAGCAGCATGCTGCGTCAGGATGGCCGTGGCTCAGACCTGATCTCGCCGCTTGTTTGAGCTTCTCCCCATGCTTCGTAGACGATGAAGGGTTGATCCCTTGTAGATTGCTTCTACTTGCAATGTTTGATGTGTTTGTACAGCTTTGGTCATGCCGGCTCCAAACATGACGCATTGGGCCCTTTGATGTCAAGCTGGTTGTGCGCTTGAATCATTAGAGGTATGTTAATTTAAGAATTTGGTGATTTTATAGGGATATGTGTGCTCCTGATGAAGCTATAGAAGGCCACCTTTATGGATCCTGCGGGTTTTGCGTGAGATGCTCCCGTGTATGGAGGTTTTGGGATGCTAGGGGAAAGCACATTCTTGGTGTGGGTTGTTCAAGCCAGCAACGTCTAAACTAAGCAGCTGACAGCGCACAATTGACCATTCATTGCGCCGTGCACAGAGCTGCGAAGGTGTTTCTGAAATTGTCTTATTTCCTTCCAAGGAAGCGTCAGAACTATGAGGATTATATTCTTCGGGGATTACGGAGCGGACGAATGTCAGCGAGACACCTAACTGTTATCCTCAAGACTCAAGACATGTGTGCGTGTCTAGACGAATCTAGACATTCATTTCTGACCCCTGAACTCCTGGAACCCCAAAGCCCCGAAGCTCCAATTGTGCCCCAGACCGTGAAGCTGCGGAGCTCTTCACCCTAAATCTCTGAACTCCTCGACGCAGGTGCAATGTTCAGATCACTGCCCATTCCAAGGAGGCTCCTACAGACGTAACTATGTTGTGGCTTGAGGGATTCCGATTTATGCGGGAAATGGCTGGGGATTCTGCAGGGATGGAGGTGGCAGCACATGCACCGAACTTCTGCAAAACATTAAACCTTGGAATAACAATTCTAGTCGGCAGCAGACATGCGAACTCCATTTTCTCAGTCTGGCTCCTAGCGGCCTGTCGGCCCAATGTAGGCTTTGCGTCGCGGCTTTGATGCCTTTACTTAGAACACAGACCTTTGACAAAGCAAGTTTTCCCTCAGAGTTTGACGTGTACGGGATCTTTAGGGTCTAGGACTGGTAGGCTGTGTAATAAGGGGTGAGCTCTATAGGGTCTAGGTTTAGGGCCCCTAGTCAAGCAGTACTTACCAGGTGGGTACCCGCATATTACTCGCAGTCAAATCTACAGCTCGCATCATTTAGTGTAGGCGGTAGTTGTTGAGGAAAACCCCCCAAGCTCGATACGGTGCCAGCTTGATGTGCCACAAGCAGAGCACCGTACCATCAAAAAAGGGCTTGACCTCATTCTTCGGGTGCCTTCCTTAGCTGCTTTAGTTCAAGAAGACCCGTATCTGTGGTTGTAGGAGCATGTAAGGACTGCAGGAGGAGCTGGCATTCAAACATGCTTGCCCTACTTGCGAGGGCATTTTCAGAACTAGGGCCATGATACTGGATGGGTACGAGGGGATCCGTGTCTCAAGTTGGTGCGACTGAACCCCTTGCAAGCACGGCATGCGTTCCGCAACCCTGCAGCTGAAGTCCCAAGCCTGAAAGTAAAACCCCGAAACTCTGTTCCAGGTTTCATGCCAGCTTTGTTGAGGGTCATCCTTTGCAATTCCTATGCAACATCCATACCAAACATGGGGCCTCATTAAAGCGCCCTAAAACCGGTCGGAGGTACAATGGCAAGAAGCCCTGCAAGTCTTCGCTGAACTGCCAAAGAGTGAGCTGCAACCCACAACAGTTTCGTACAATGCCACCATGAGACCGGGACTTCTGTTCAGTCTTTTTGGGGAGTTCAGGGGTTTCAGGCTTAGGACCTTTGGTTTTGAGTTTAGGGTTTGGTGTTTGGGGTTTGCATTTGAGATTTCGGGCAAGGGGGTCAGAAATCGGAGTTTAGCTTCCAAGCAGGAACAATGCTAGTCCGTTATAACCCCTAAGCCAGGATCTTCAATCCTGTTTGTGGCTCGCCCTCTTCGATCCCAAGCCTTAAACGGCAAGCCGTAAGCTGTATACCCTACATCCCAGAGTCTTGTATTATTTCTTCTCGGGATTGGGCTGCTGGAAGAGGGGACTTTTTGAATGGCCCAAATAATTCCATCTATGGAAAGGGTTTGAGGTTTACGGTGTAGGGTTCACTGCAGGGATGTAGTGGTTCGGGGGACGGCCTCGTCTGGAGAATTCATGTACGGCTGGCGTAGGACTCGGAGGACTTCTATAGGACAAGTTGTGTTTTGGAGAACCTCTTTTGTTGCAAATTCTTCAAGGGGCTCGGATAGGTCATGTTTGAGGGATGTAAGAATTACGTTCTATATTTTTCATGTCCTCTCTTGGGCTTCTTCAATAGGGGTGTGACAGCCCTGCAGCGGTAGCAAAGCTCAGGGATCGAAAGATGCCTACAAGGGTGACTGCCCTGCGCGCATAGTCGCTTCCACGATGGCACGGTGGCCGGCCCTCGCAGAAGGAGCAGGCTGTCGGGCAAACCTTTCTCAGACGGCTTGCAGCTGTGGTGCCACCTTGCTGGTGCCACGCGCGAGCCACTGCCCGGATCTGGGCTCTGCTGTTCCGGGTGTCCACATGCCCAAATGCCCAATGTATGCTGCGCAGACTCATATGGGGGGGTCTTGTTTTCGTGCCTCTGGTTGACAGCTGCTCACTGTTGAAATGTCCGTTGCCTGGTTAGGCAAAGGCTTTCCCAGATCAATCCGCTATAAGCGACCTGTTATGGATTACAAGTTGTGCCTACCGGCTCCAGTTCCAGTCCCAATGTATCACATTGAAAAACTGGTGTGGGCCCGGTGGAGCCAGCGAGCCCGTGCTAAGAACAAGTCAGATGAAGGCTGACTATGTTGCCATCTAGAAAACCAGGAGCAGCCCAAGCAAAGGCAAATTTTTGTTGGGCGGTCTGCTGTCTGTCTGCTGTCTAATTATTCTGCTTTTCTGCTGCGGCTGCTTGGTGGGTGGGCTATGGCCTGGTTTCTACGCTGCTTAAAACGTCGCCTGTTACAGGGTGATTTTTCACTTGCTCGTGACGATTTGTTCCCACGATTCTGTGGAGGAAGAGAGAGAGAGAAGAGACAGCCAGAGCGAGCCAGAGCTCAAAACCCGAAAAGAAAGAAAGATACAGAGGAGAGAGAGAGAGAGAGAGAGACAGGACACTGCCGACGCCAGTGCCCGTCGCCAGAGAGAGAGAGAGAGAGAGAGAGAGAGATGGGAGCGATGGAGCTAAGTGTCACAGCCTTGCTGAGTGGGATGCGCTGCCGGACTCATCTGGTTGGGGAATCGATGCATTAGTAGGCATTCTCTATAGTGCCTAGTCCGGGAGTGTGTCGTTCCTCGTGAGGTGGGACTGATGTGCGCGGTGACGTGTGCGGGTGTAGGGCAGGGCCCTGGGAGAGGCTCATCACCCTTAAAGAATAAAGAAAGAAAGAGAGATGGGAGGCAATTTGGGCTCAAGTCGGAAACTCATCTTCCATCTCGGGCAGCCTCACCGCTCTGTCAAGCTGCTAGGAATCCCCTTTAAGTCCCTACATCCCTAGGTTTCCTCAGGATACCCTGTTGCCGTACATGGCCAAGGAAGGCCTGCCAACGTGCGTCAAAGTGGGAGAAAGCTCTGCAGATCCTGGCAGAGCTACATGAAGGCGCAATTTTTGTGGTTCATCGCTTAGGGTTCGCTTTAAGGGGATAAGGTTCAGGTTTACGGTTTTCTTCAACTTGGGAGGGATGGCAAAAGGCGAGGCAAGAAAACATGAGTACCTGTCAGAAACATGTTCTGTTTTTCGAGGTGTTTGGGCAAACAGCATTGGTTTTCAGGATGGCATCACGGGGACCGGGTTAGGGCACAATGTTGATGCCTGGATATGTACACGTATTTCTTAAAGAACCTAAATTGCACACGGTATATTGTACGTTAAATTTAGGGTATGTACAGCAGGAAATTACCATGTGGTGACTTGACGCCCTACATACCCCTGGATAACTTCTCATGGTCCCTATATACGCCTTAATTATGAACTCTTTATATAAGCTGCCCCCATTGGAAACTTGCCTCCTGTGTATGGTCCTAGCTTGAGCCTTATTCTGATGATTTAGGCTCCGATATTACCACTGCGCTTTAGTGGCTCCAACATGCCCCTTTTGGTTCGCGGGGGTTAAGGCTTAGTATCTCAGAGCTCGGGGGTTCAGAAAATCAATTCGAAAATGGGGAATTCCAGAATCTCTGTGCTTCCCATATATAGATAGTATGTATCCATGCGGTCCCGACGGGCCCCGTACAATTTGGGATCTCAATGGACAACACTCACGGCATTGCAACTATCACATGTTGCAGGTACAAAGTTTGCTGGTCAGATTTGTGGGAATCAATGATGAACAACCCCAAAGGTTGCCAAACCCTGAGTCGGCGTCGAGCGTGTCGATTATGTGCACTTGCGCTAGGTCAATGCCGATGGCTCTGAGAACCCAAAATGGTGGTTGTTCCAAAGGTCCTTGTAAACAAGAGGCCATTGGGAATGCACTTCTTTAAAAAGGGATCCTCACCAAACAGGGAACCTGCATGATGGCCAGTTTGGGGACAGGTCTTTTGAACAATTACCAAATGATGGGCAAGGAAGGGTGAGGGCTGCGGGGGACACGGGTGGGTTGAGTTGGTTTCGAAGTCTTGTGCACGACGCAGGCTCCTGAAACAGCACCGGCGCATACAGACGGGGAGAGGTGAGACCGCTCAAACAAGACAGATCCACAGCAGATTCCCGTTTCTTTCAAGCATGCCAAAATCATTGCTTCATTGACCGCGATCTGCGGTAACTGGCAGTGAAACCCACATGTCCTGTGATTCGCGGACATCTCGTACGTGTGATGGTCCCAATTTGTGCACAGACCTGCGCAGTTGATTCTGGATCCATAGCAGAGCATTTGAATGCAATCCCAACAGGGGCCCAGTAGAGACGCACGCGTCATGCAACTGCAAAACATGAATTCCTGCAGACGAAACTGCTGGAGCCGTGGCTTCCCGAAGCTCACATTAAAGGCTATAATTAGAGGCGATAATATGTGCGTGCATTAGATAGAGGTCAGTGACCGATCTAATGCTTGTTCTTTAGATCCAATTTTTGTTTGGGGAGCATCTTCTTCTCATCGAGATACTTGCTGATCTTGATTCATGGGCTGTACCGTACCTGCCCCATCAAAGCCCATGCCCGACAACAGCTCTTTGCAAGCTTTCAGGTAACACTTGGGAATTACCATGGGAAAAACCTTATCGAACCTGTTTGAATTGAGGAGTTTCTCGAACTCCTGTAGAATAGATTCCTCTGCATAAACCCTCGAAATTTAGCACGAAACACCCAATCTTGCTGGCACAAAATCCCAAACTGAAACCAACAAATCCTACCTAAAGACCCCACTTCTTGAAAAGGACGGCTTCGCTCGACACAGATCTCCTTCAGCGGCCTGGCTTGTCATCAGTGCGAGTGGGCCCATGGCCGGCTTTCGACTTTTGGGTTGAGGTTTCAGGTTCCGGTCTGGTGCTCCAAGCTATTGGTGTAGATCTCAGGTCTCGGGTTCAACGTCTTCACAAGACAGATCATGGGTTCAAGGGCTGATGCAGTGGCGTTCACAATCGTTTGTTTTCTCATCATCCACCACCTGCATCTGCCCTCTCAGTGGTACTGGTAGTAAGTCACATGGTGTTGCGGCAGTTGCAGCAATGGTGGAGCTTCCTCGGTGCGAGAGCATTTCAGCTTGGCAGCATACCAGAACCCTTCGGGAGAGGGGAGCGAAAGCTGACAGTAGGAGGAAGGATTGCAATCCAGAAATGTCCAGACAAGACGACCGATAGGCTTGTAGCCTTCACCAGATGAGGCACTGCAATCAGTGCCTGCGAGGGCTCATCCAGGCGGTCATTGAGAGCAGTAATTGGGGTGTAGCGGTCTGCCAATGATGTAGAGCGTACGAATCAGTCTCCACGGTCTTGGCTTTAGGGTTTTGGGGTAAAGGATGGATGGGATGTAGAGCCTCAGGCTTTGGGTTTTAGGGTTAACCTGCCAAACGTTTTCTGACGGCTTGTGTCGGCCTCATCTTTATAGCCTTGGCAAAGGGATTCCAATATGATTGTTCTGACAGGCCTTTTATCGGGGTAGAGGCTCATTACGGGGATAACGGTGTTTGGGGGTTAGAGGTTTGGGCTTCGTGCCTTGAATGCATACTCAGCATGACGCGAATCCACTAGAATTTGCTTGGAAGTGATCTGAGAAAGCGGTTCCAGGTTTCAGGTTTAGGGCCCCGATCGTCGCTTGGTTTCCCCACAGCAACTGGCTAAACTTCCTGCCAGCCTGGACCCTCCGAACAACATGTGCAGCAAACCTCTGAAACACCTCAAGCTGGAGCCTTGAAGCTTACGTCAGCCCTGACAACCAAAATCCTGAACCTCGAGCTGGGGACCGAAACCGTCTAAACCTGACCCAAGACCATCATCACCCCAGGTGGCCTGAGGCTCTTCGGGCGCTCAGCAGTCTCGTGGAGATGGATCTGGAGTTCTTGCAGCTGAGGGGGAAGTGAGGTTTCAGGGTTTAGGGTTCATTACTTTGCGTCTCAGGTCACGAGTTTGACATTTTTGGGTTGCGGATGTTTAAGGCTGGGTTTGGGATTTCAGCTTGAGAAGTTCAGGATTAACAGGTTACTGTAGGGCTTACGGGGTAGAATTCAGGGTACGTTAGGACGGTGGTCTCTTTGAGTAATGGCTTACAATAGATTTGTGGTACTTGAGGGCGTGTGATTCAGGGTTTGCCGTCCAATGTGTCGACTTGTCTTTAAAGCCCAGGGCCTGGCTTCCATTGGAGTGTCACGGCGTGCGGTTGCCGGTTTAATGCTGAAAGCCAGGGAACAGTAAGGGAACAGTAAGGTAGGTACCTGGCCCTCCAAGACAGGGGCACGCTTGTCTGCTTCCGTTCCCACATTTACTTGGCACCATAGCGAGAACAGCGATACCTGGGATTATAAGTTAAAAGGTCTGCATCGGTGCTTTGCTCAAGAGGGTGGAGTTTACAGTTCTCAATTTTGAAGAATAGCCCGGCAGGCTTCGCTCAGCGAACGCAGTTAGGCTTAAACGCTGGCATTCAGTATGGGTGGAAAAGCTGAAGACTGGTGTCTCAAGTAGGTGAACCCCCTGCCAGGTCACGACCAGGATGGGCTCCTTCCACCTGAGCCCGTAACCGTTCAATACCCAGCCGGCTCGGCACCCGAGCGTGAGCTCTCCAGGTCCCTGAGCCCCTGAGCCCATAGTCCCAGTCCCAATGCCTCACCGCAGGTGAAGTTCCAAAGCCCTCAGCCTAACTAAGCATCTGCCCCTGAGAATCCACAAGCTCAAGCTCTCAACCTCTGTCCCCTTCAACTCTAAAGCCCAAACAAGCCCCTACAGTCTGACCCCTAAGCCCGAAGAGGAGCCCAACCGCATCATTGGCAACGCAGCCACAGGCTTGCCAGGGCATGTGAAAAGATTTAACGCTCTTGGGTTTGGCGATGTGGCTATTTCGGGTGGGTTGATTGTCATGAGGGCCTGTGCATTGGGCTTTCCATGAGTTCTGGTCGGAGGCTCCAATTGATTCTCCATTGTCTGCACTCATGGTCATATATAATCTACTGTGTATTTCAATGATCCTGTGCAAACCAAATACTACGTCATTAGGGTCATTCGGGTTCTTATTGTAGAGACCCTTGTTTTTGGGCCCTAGAAGAAACCTGAACAGCTAGAACATCAACTTTACCTAGTCTTTTCGTGCCCCCAGTCCTAGCCTATGCGTTAATGGTCCCAGCCTCCTGAATGAATTATTGTAGAGACATGTGCAACTGCAAATTCGAATAAGTTCCCCTATACGTCGTGCAGAACCAAAAGAGGTCGTCCCCCCCCAGTATGCGTAAGTTGTCTCGTTCCGGCGTGACTACCCTGAATATTGTGTGGGTGGCAAGTGCTTACAAACATGTTCATCAAGATTTTTCAGCGTTTATCAAGGAATTCCCTTCTCTTCTTCACGCGAGTTTCTCTTAACGTTCAGGAACTCAACGAGTGTGCTAGAGCACGTGGGGAATATATTTCGTACACGGCTAAGGAAAAGTGGCAAGCGAAGTAGGCGACTGTGCTCAAAGCATTTTGCATTCTAGCTTGCTCTCTGGTTTCGTTGGGTAGGGGGTTGGACGCGTTAACGCGATTTGCAATCTGATGGTTTTGATGGTGTGTTACAATCAGTATTTCGGATTACGCGCAGGAGGAAAGATGATTTCAACTGATTCCAGTATTGATATGAGGTCCAGCGGCCTCGACTGCAACCTCCGGCCTCAACCCTCAATCTTGAAAACCAACGCCCACCCTGAACCCTAAGCCCCTAGACCGTAAACACGCAAAGCCCCGCCAAGCGCTAAGCCCTGTGCCCGTGAGCCCTACCAAGCCCCTCATGGCCCCTCAAAGCCCCAAGCACAATCCCCAAACCCTGACATGTGGCTAGTTTGGAGAACTACCCCCCCACATACCGCAGTGCTTGGTGTGGAGGATGCAAATAGCAGTCAACCGTAACCTTCACAACCCCTAAAATCTAAACCACGAAAACCCACCCTAAAGCCCTGCGCAGCCAAAACCCGAACCGTACAGATACCAGTGTTGCCAGGCGCATGCGCATCCGGAAAAGCCTGGCAGGCAGCTCTGCAGCTTATCCGGCAGCTCGAGAGCAAGGGGATGAAGAAGCCCTCTAGGTTTGGCGTTTTGGGATTTAAAGTTTCTTGACGATTTGAGGATTTTGATGATAGGTAGTTTTTTGGTGTGGTCCTCCGGGTCCAGGGTTTAAGGTTGGCTGTGTTGTGAGGGTTTACGGAGTAGGGTAGAGCTTGAACAATTAGAATACAATGATTAAAAGGCCAAGGGCTATGCTAGTTGGGACGCATACAGCCAGCGGCCGTAAAGGCTTGCAAGAAAAAGTAAATTTCGAGCAGCGGGGACATAAACCATAGATTGAACTAGTTTTTTTGTCTCCGTACGAAGTGGCTCCCCACGAGGATCCTGCTCATCCAGCTTGTGGCACCAGCATGGTGCTAGCTTGGTGCTAGCACTTACGCCATATGCAAGTTTACAAGAGGCAGCAGCGTGGATGTAAAGCAGTGTTTGTTTTGCCATGAGGCTACTTGCTGGCTCTTAGGGTTGAGAATTTTAGGATGTATCGTTTTTGGCTTAGGGTCTGGGGTATTGGGCTCACAGGCACCTGTGCGGGCTGATGCCAACAATTGGACAGAGATGTGACGTAAATTGTCTAGCCGCGCATGAACATGCAGGTTATTGACCTTTCGAGTCATGGATTACAGGCTCTTTGATCTATGGTTGGGCATAGCTGCCCTCATCAACAAAAGCACCCAAATTGTACAGATGTCCACAATAATACAGCGAATTTTGACAAAACATTTAGACGTGAATGCAACATCCGTATGTCCCATGTGAGGCTAAGCAGACTGCAGCACATTCTTCCAGACAGTGCCCGGACTGATTTTGGGAACTGTGGTTAAGGAATGTCAGGTTTTAAGCTTCGGTCTTAGGAGATTCTGAAGGGATACAGGGTTGCGGGAGCAGGTTTCGTTGTTACTTCAAACAGTTTGTGTCTCCGGCGGTTCTACATATCTGGACACGGCGTAGGGACAACATAGGGTAAAGGACACTCGAAAGCCGCTGAACATACGGATCCTCTCGAAGGCTGCAGGCATCCGAGGGCTTAAGGTTTCGGGCCAGGGTATACGGCTCTGGGGGAGTGTATAGCAAAAGGGCAGGAGTTAAGAGTTTTGAGGTATGTTTCTATTAATTTCCGTACAGGAAAACTTTCGTGTCGTCTCTGGGTCGTCCTTATCGACTTCGGGGTTTGCCATGGATTTGCTTGAGAAACAGGCCCCACCAACTCTAAACCTGGGACCAATAATAGACAACGGCTTCCAAAAGCCTCTCGCAAAGACTTCTGGCCGGCCAAAGCATGCTTTGCTGTTCAAGGTGATGAAGGCTGATGACCAGTGAGCTGCAAACTGCGACCACTGACGCTAAGATCGCATGTCATTTCCAACTTGCCTGACGTGAGGCTGTTGTGGCTTCGACTTTGCTTGTTCCCTGCCGTTGTGGAACCTGATGTGGGATTGTGGAGCGGGGCTAGGCTGCTGCTGCCCCATCCAATGCAAAGGGCATCGAAACCGCAGCGCGCCAGCCGTGCGCAGCCAATGTCTTCAGCAGTTCAACAAGAAGAAGAGGACAGTCCACAAGAAACCAGACGAAGTGGATCCCAAAGCCAGCAAGGTTTGCAAGCGATGCAAAGAAACACGGCCCTTCGGGGAGCCTTACTGAAGCCCGCTTCTTATATCCCCTTGCAAACCTTTCAAAACTTGCCGAAAAAGCTCCTCACCATAATATTAATCATCCCTCTACCCCCTAACATTCGATAGTCCCTGTTGCCCAAGCATGTCCAGAAGGATGCCCTGAACCCTAAACCCTCAAGCGCGACCCCTGAACCCTAAACCCTGGACCCTGAACCTTCAGCCCTGAATCTGAATCCCTCAACTCTCTGCCGAAGCCTGAGCGCTTAACCATGAACACTGCGCTGGAAGGCTTTACCTGCACGGTTTCCCTGGGCTTCTTGGATGGCGGGCCTTGGCCGGTGGCTTCACAGGCAGTCAGGGTGTAGGGTCCAGGCTGCAGGGTCCAGGGTTTGGAATTTGGAGTCCAGGACAGAATGATTCAGGGGTCTAGGATTCAAGGTTTAAGTCGACCCCCAACATGACAAGGTCTCCCGCGGTTCTGAGACTGTGGGTGGATTCTGTTAAGGCCCCCAAGCAGAAGCACATGGAGGCAGGATCAGAAACGAATCAAGGAGGACCGCAGCATGAAAAACATAGGTGCAACATTAGGGTTTACAAAGCTTAAGTTTAAGGATCGAAGGACTCGAGTGAAGCTTTTCATGGGTAGTACCGCCCCCTACCATATAGCTGCAGCTTTGTGAGTCGGTGCATGACACAAGTGATGGGACTCAGGACTAGCAGAGTCCCGGGGCCTCGGCGCGCAAGGGATCTAGGTTTTTGTAAACAACATTCAGAGCCTCCTTACATGATACATGCACACAGCCATAACAAAAGGAGAGACGCCACTTTTCTATGAAGTACAGAAACTGGCCAGGGAGGCTCCTTTACCTCTTGAAGATACCTTCCAATGGCACAGGGCTTTCAGAGTGGAGAAACAGCTTCCACAAACCGCTACCGCTTTTGATATCTAGCGCCTTTGAACCTCACCTGGGAGAGCATGTGAGAGCACTGCTGACCAGCTCACAGCGATGCAGCGTTTCTGGAAGATTGTGCCATGAAGCGAGAACACACACACGCACACACTTGTTGAGCATCAGCCAGGTTTCACGTCTCACTCCCACATCTGAAAACCAGCCATGCATTGCACACTTCAAACTCCTGATGTTCTCCTTCGCTTGGCAAGGTTTCATTAAGCATTAACAAGTTGCTGTACATGGATCGGGATGGTGTTCTTCCTGCGCCCTGTGTATTCCTACTAGTTACCAGAAGTCCTGCCACAGAGTTCGGTCCGCCCTAGCAGGTCTTGTCCGTCAACCTGAGCCATAGCGTTGAGCAATCGGGCAGCAATTTCTTTTGCGGGCGGGGAGGTGTGTTGCATAGGGCAGCGGCCAACCGGAAAAGGGCTTGCTCGCAGTTCAAGAACTTGGGGCGCTGACCGTTTGCATGGATAGTAGTGGGAAAGCCTGTAGAAAACATAAAGCAGCCGCTTCACAGCAATTGTGATCCTTACTTTCATTGTCCAAGCAGCTTTACATGACTACCATCATGGCCAGTATCACACCATCGTCATTAGCAAAAAGATCACTTCGAACCATTGGATCCTGTATCTTTGAAAAGAGAGCCCGAGAAACAGAATTCTCATGATCTCCTGGTTCACAACTGGCAACTGATGCATCTCATTTTGTCCCTTGCTATTCAGAAGCAAGTAAGGAATGAGTTATTTCAGGCCATCGGGATGGACTCCTTTCCCTTCGGGCATCTGTAGCCAACAATCAGCGCTTGGCCATTGTCCAAGGTTTTGCGAGTCCTGCATACCTAGCCTACGGTATTCTGGGTCTATGGCCCCTGGAACAGTCATGAGGCAAGGCGCCGCCATGGGCGCGAGTATGCCCAAAACAAGAGCAATCTGCAGACACAGCACGTAGATATAGGTTTGAGGCTACATATGGAAAAAGAAGCGGGATGGCAACGACAGGCACGGGAAGCCCCTTTCTCGGACCATACACCCTACAATCCCGAACCTCAGGCTCAACGTCATCTCCTACAACGCAGCCATCAATACACAGGCTTCGCTGGGGTTCTGGTAGCGACGGGCGAACTACAGCTACCTTACAGGTTCCGGAGGACCCACACGAATCAGATCTTCGCAAACCATTTCAATCGGGTAGTCCATGTAAAGCCCCATGTGCCCTCTTCATGCTGTGTGGCTTGGAGGAATTGGAAAAGACAGCAATAGTCTGCCTAAATATGCTGACGGCCCACAAATTTGAGGCAAAGAACATGTTCAATGCATGCGGGGCTGATTGGCGACTGAAAAACTCTTTAAACTCCTGTGCTTCGAGCCAAAGACCTTTTGGTCTCAGGAGTAGGCAACTGATTTTCATTCCGGTTTGCAGGAGGCTACGGCATTCTGTTTGAGACGCTCTTTAAACTCCAGCCTGAACGCCTTGAAACCAACAATCCCTAATCGCTGGTGGACTTATACATTGGACCCGCAGTTTTTATGTTCCAATCTCCAAAGCAGTCAGCAAGGTTGTGATCCCATGCAGCCGATTCCAGCTGAACTCAAACAACTGCTACGTGCTGTTCCGACCTCCCTGCAGAAGTGCCGCGGAATTACCCTTCATGAGCCCTCAACACTTTCTTTCAAGTCCGTGGAGCAGGGGATCCCTCTTGCACAAAGCAGTGCAGGCAGCATGGGCACGATGGCGCGAGGCGCTGGGGAGTACAGAGCAGCTTGCGAAGGCAGGGGTCGCAGGTAGGTCTTGGGGCTTCGGGCTTTCGTGATTCGCTGGGCTGTTGATGCCCTGGCGGTCCTGATTTTAGAGCTTCAAAGCTTCAGGTTTGTAAGATTGTGAGATATGCAGTCTTCAGTTCATGAGGTTCAACGATTTGTGGCTTTAATCTGGGGCCCAACAGGCTTGCGGAGGCAACAGGTCCTATCTGACTGGGATAGGATTGAACATATCTTTCCTGCCAGGCATGTAGGCTAGTCCTGCCGTTATCTTCAAACCGAGAGTAAGCTCTTGAAAGGTACTTTCCCTAGTCTCCGTACCTCCTTTTCTTGGTTAGACCAAAGATATGTATGTAGGATCCTATAAGGCAACCCCAAACAAGAACTACTATGGAGACTCCAGGTCTTGGCGCAAATCCGATCTTGGGAGTAAGGTTAGAGCCCGCTGAAGGAGTCGGAAATACGAACAAGCTTGAAATCCCTTAGGGTTGTTATACGTACAGTATAGTATACCCCAAACTCTGGTGTGACCATTGAGGCCCCTATATAACTTCTTTCTTGCGCCTTCGTACACTTCAGCAAGTGTCCTGTTTCCATCTCAGCGAGTCAGAATTCCTAGGCTGCCCCAAATCCTAAAATCCTAGAACGAAGAACGAATAATTAAAGCATCGACCTATGGAAGTCCCAACCATCCGAAACCAGCGTTTTTTGAGTGATTTCCGCAACTTCCGGGGCAGAAGGCACCTTAGTTGGGATCACCTTGTCAATCGATAGGCCTGAGCCTCAGAAGCGTCCACCCTGAAGACCCAGGTAAGAACATGAAACTTGATAACACAGACCACACTGAAGAGTGGGTACTTAGTAGGCTCCTGATTTAAAAGCCGTCAGCCTCCCTTTAAACAAGAAGCCTTAGCCCATTCCCCGCTTATGGCCCTTGTTTTCTTCGCTTGTCTCTTCGGACAGCCTTGGGTGCCGAAGAGCATGTTAGGCTGTCATGAGTTATGGGAAGTAAGGGTTCTGGGTTTGTGGGTTCTTCTGGTTGCTGTATGTTGGTATGTCACCGTCTTTCGGAGAGGTACGATTGAAGATCACACTGCAGCATGGCTTCTGAAGCATTTAGTACCAAGCTCTGCCTGTTCGTGCAGGCAGTTAGTTGAGCACGATGGTGCAGATCAGTCACTTCATTGCTTAAGTGTTAGGTCCTATAGGGTCATTGTGTAACTTTACACTCCACTTGCTGGGTTTCTGATCCCCGAGTGGGCGCCATGTTCGCTGCACTGGACTCCGCCAGTGAGGACGAGTCCGATGTCGTGAAAGCAGAGGATGTCAAGACTTTCCAAGTTCCAACCCTAAACCTTTAGGATTTATAGGGTACACCTCCAAACCCAGAATCCTTAAGCCTTAAACCCTGAACCCTAAAACCCTTAAACTTAAAACCAAAAGCTATATACAACCTAAACTTGGCTAAAGCACAGGATGTCAAGAAGTTTCAGAAAGCCGTCCTCGAGCCACCCGGGATCGTGGAGGACCCCACAGAAGAAGCCCTTGAGCCAAGCAAAGCCTACGTAAGATTGGGATCTGAATAGGGTTTAGGGATTTGGGATCTGAATAATTCATAACAAAATCCCTCTACAGCGGCTTTATCACACCATAACGTACCCCACTTCCCACAAGCAAAGGAAGTATTCTATTTATTCAGGCCCCTCTTATTGAAATAGTTTAGGGGCCTAAATAGTTACCAATACTATTTTGCGGGTTCCGTATTATGATTATAGTATAATAGACCCCAAATTCTAACTGTTAAGGCCCCTAGATTAAGCTCCAAGACTTGGACTGAGTTGCGTGACATGAGCTCATGATTTCTGCGCAGTATGTGCCCATGAGTGTCTACGTAGCTGAGTATCCGGAGATGCTTTAGATGGGGCTCGATGTTGTTACTCTGGGGCTGGGAGGAATCAGGATTCATATTTTTATGTTAGGGTTTGGGAGAAGAGAAGCAAGCCTTTCTGGTGTCATTCCGGTTGGCACTTCATGTCAAGCTTGGAAGGAAGACGGGGACTTCACTGTCACATCAAAGAAAAAGAAGAAGGGGAAGGGCAAGGGCAAAGGCAGCACGGGGCCTCGGAAAGTCAGATGCGAGCCGGGTACGCAAGCTTTCGCCGATGAGCTGATGATGGACATCTCTCGAAGCAGCTTGGCTTGGAGCTTGATCGCACAGTTCTGGGGCAAAGTTGGAAACCACAGGATATAACAGGATGATACTGACAGTTGAGAGGATTTTCCATGACCACCCACGAACAGCATCGTGATAGTCACTGCCCCAGCCTCATGACCATCGTGACCCGTGTTTTCAGCACACGCTTTATCACAGTCACGACAACCTCCCCAAGACGACGATGTCAGGAAGACGACAGCAACAGCAAGATCAACGCATGCAGCAACAACGCCAAAAGAAGACAGCAACAGCAGCAGCGCTCAGGACCAACGAACCGACAACGGTTTCTGCGCGTGAGTGACATTGGAAGCGATGCAGTAGCTGCCGCAACAATGGTAGGCACCAGCAGCAGCTGCTGCTTCAGCTGCAGCTACCTTCAAATCACAACAATCAATACCAACACCAAGGGCAAGAACGCGAGGACAGCAACGGCCTCAGCAGCAACAAGTGTAGAAGAATGTGTGGCATGATCGAAGACAAACAGGGAATGCATATCAGTATCAATACCACCACCACCACCACCAC
>CAJNIZ010042815.1:43534-60674 GCA_905231905.1 Symbiodinium pilosum
ACCACCACCACCACCACCACCACACTAGTTAATGACTTGGATCCATGTCAATATTCGTTTTAGACGTCCCCACATAATTGATAATCTTGACAGCCTTGATCATCAGTATCACCGCCACCATAGCCGCAGCTAGCACCCTACCTACCATTTCTTGATGGTAACGCCAACACTTCTATTAGCACGGACATGGTGTTTCTAGTCTTTCTGCTCCCGAAAACCATGATGGGCCTAAACTTAAACCCTCAACTCTTAAATCCTAAGCCCCTCAACCCCTAAACTTTATAAACCCTCAACCCAAGGTATCGATGCAGCCTTGAGACCTTTTAAGGCGCACCTGGCTGCCAAGATCCGCGGGTTTATCGGAGCACAGGACCCTTTGGCAGGCTGCCAGTAGACGGGCTGAGGGTTCGGGGTTTAGGGTTTTCAAAGGACTCCGAAGGTTGGATGAAGGTAGGTCCGGCAATCTCAAATTAAGAGTCCTCATGCAACGGATCCTTGATCCTACCTACCTTCATCCCACCTTTTGAGGTCCGGCAGGTTTAGGGGTTTGGGGTTTCCTTTCTCTGCTTTTGCTACCACATTGCTGCGGTCGCCCGTCACAAATGACTACAGAGATATTGTATGTGGGTGGGGGGTGGGTCGGTTTGGGTCCCTCCATCCAAGGCTCGCGCTCGTGCGACTGATGCCTTTCCCCTGAATGCACAAGAAGGGCCCATCATTGAGAACTCCGATCCTGCCTGCACAGGTCAGACAATACCAGTGTCGTTTCGAAGTACTACGCTTGCCCGGGGGATGGATGACCGATGGCACGCCGAATTCCACCTCCGTGGCCCCATGAAGTGCGTTTATGAAGCAGTTCAGACAGCTGGGTCGGTGAAAACCAAGTCTGGATTTCGGCAGAAACTCCGATGACCAGAAAGAGTTTCTGGACCAGTTTCTCTTAAGTTCCCGATGTTTGAGAGAGAAGGATCCGCCTCTTGACCGAGGAATGCGAATATTTGCCAGTTGGAGGGCTACTGGCGCCGTGGAGTTCGATCAATCCATATCCGGTGGACCAAGGAGACCCGAAAAAGTAGAGGAATCCGTTGTGCTTCATCATGGGCCTAATTGAGGCCTGCGAGGTGACGTGTTTTGGATCGTGTCGACTTCTAAAATCCAAGCTTAATGTACCCTGAGGCTTAAACCCTGGTCTCGCAGGTATAATCCTTAGAGATCTTTAGTATAATATAATATGTATAATATAATGTCCCCGAAACCCAGTTGTGATTGCCAAGCCCCTTATGCCACCCCTGAACCGTCAAGAAGGAGACGCAGCGCTTCAACGACGCGACCACCCGCCACGCCAATGAAACCACCCGGGACATATGTCAGGACGTTGAGCTGCACTGCTATGACCACAGCTGCTTTGAGTGCGATTTGAGGTTCTTGGCTTCGCAGGGTATATATATATATATAGAGATATTGTATGTATGTACATACACTATAGTATACACCGAGCCCCTATTCTAGTTCTTTTAGCCCCCATCGCGGCGGGCCCTTTTGGGATGGATCCAAGGAGCCCAGAACTCGACAACTGCTTTGAATTTCCTTAGTTCTGAGAACCCGCAAGGTGCTGTAAGCCCTAGTAGTAAATAGGGTTTAAGGTTTAAGGATTCCCAAAGTACCCAAAGCTGAAAACGCCTCAAGTCAAAGACCCAAGATTCAGGTTGTGGTGCGGTCTACCTCCAGGGCCACGCGGAGGCTCATGCGGACGGCCATGCGTCAGGGAAGGGTCGGACGTTTGCCCCTCCAACGTTTTGGCTGGCACCGCAGCTTGACGATGTCCTTGTATCTACTGGTTTCCGTGTGCTGCAGTATCCATGAAAATTCCCTACTCGTTATGAATGCAAGTTAATCTGAGCACCTGTCTCTTTAAGGTTCACTCTAGTGGCGGATCCTTAGTGTAACCATCGGATATAGCAAGGGAAGTTTGCATGTGTTGGAATTTCAGAGATCCTAAACCCTACATTCCTAGATTCTTAAGGTACTTGTAATTGTAAGCCCCGCAGAGCTTGGCATAGCATCATCCGGAAAGCCCTGGTTGAAATGATATGAAATGATGCCTTATAGAAGCCCTCTATAGATCCCTGTAAAGGAACCCTATGCTCACAAACCCTCAGCCCTAAACCCTACTGAGGCAGCCCCCGAGCCATAAATCTGCCCCGAGATTGCTCAGGAAAGGTTTGCGTTGCTCCTGCGGCTGCCCGTGCTGTTGCAACTTAGATAGTCAATGGGAGAACTTTGTTTTTTATGGCCTTGTATATGTGGTCTATTTATTTGGAGCTTAAAGAGTTTGATATTTTTGGGGCTCGGTTATTGAAGAAGAGAGGCAACTGTGTGAGGGAGCCTTTGCCCCCAAGCAGCTGAGCCGTTGCGAAGCGTTTAGGGTTTAGGGCTGGAGATGTACGGCTCACCTCCTCCCTACTCGTAGGCTTTTGAAAGGGCACACTTTAAAGGTGGGTTGGTGCTTCTAGTCGAGTTTCAGTTGTATCCTTAGTTATGCAGTCTCATGATCCCCAGCATTTAAGTTAGGACTGTGTCAGTTGGCATTCAAGGCTTCAAGGGGATGGACATAGATAGCTTTTTCAGGTCCAGGTGGCCTGTGACATTGTGCTTGTCACGGCCTTTTTTGAGTCCTCCAAAGATAGTCGTACCTCCCGCATCATGTTTCGAACCTTGAGTCAGATCATGGGTCAGCAGGTGAAATCGGTTCTGGTGAGGTTTCGGGCTCAGGCCATGGGATGTACCGAAGGCTGGTACGAGTATCTTGACGTCTGGCACGACGGCTCCTCAGTGCGAGCAATGTACAGCTTCCGTGTCGTGGTTTAGTGCATAGGGTCGAAGTCGCGACTTGGCTGTCTGTAGAGCTTTCGAAGAAAGTCTCAACTACAGCATTGGAGACCACCCGTGGCCGAGTTGAAGAAACAGCATCGGGTTGAATCTCTGCTGGCAGTAGCTAGCTAAAACCCTAAACCTTCAACCCCTAAACCCTCAACCCGAAACCCCTAAACCCTAAACAGGTTTTCAAACACTCTGTAACTCTCTGCCCAAGGCCTTCAGCCTTTCACCTTGCAGAAGAGGCTTCCCTGAGCCTAGTGCTCAAGTTCTTGCCGGAGACGGGCACAAGTTTGCTTGCGAGTTCTTTTTGGAGTGGCAGATGTTCATCAAGATTTTAGACACGGCGGCCCCGGGACATGTAGAATGAGACCAGAAGCACTGGCCAGATGTCAAAACCACTTAGGCAGTAAACGCCCAAAGTTCACCAAGAAAAAGCTGACTGTGAAGTCGATTTTGCAGTTCCCAATTGCGGGGGTTCATGTTGCGAGCACGCGCAAACCCCTGGACTCCGAGCCCCTTTCCTCCAAACACTGAAACGGTCCACTAGCGCTCTCTTGACACCCGCACCCGAAACTCCCAATCCCCAGCCCCACGCCTAAACTCCTCAACGCTGAAGCAGTCATCTTCCGTAAGCCACAGAAGCCACAAACCCTAAACCTTGCCCAAAGCCCTGAAGGAAGGTCCAAATCCCAACATGGCCACACTCCATGTCACAATGCCGCTGGGCCGGTTTGTTGTAGGTGCAAGTAGCAACGAAAGCGTGATAACAGAGAGTACGATTGTCACTATGAGTCTTGTCATTACTCCGTTGTCACTACTCCTTGGGTAATGACTGTACTTGTTTGGGATCGTATAACGCTGAGATGAAAGAGAAGAACGCAGATCGCCAGAGGCAGGGAATACTTGTAGCGCCATCATTGCCGTCAGGCAACATGGGCCTTCTTGGCCCCTTGAGCAGTGAAGCCCAGCCAACCATATGGCCTAAAAGCTATGCAACACACTGTGTGAGCATCCTGAGTTTTTGTCAGTGCCACAATGGAAGGTATTGTCCCTGACGTGTGCGAGCTAGCATTTGGAAATCGCAAGGCTGCATCGGGCATAGTCTATGTCAACACAGCAGGAACTGCAATACTTTCACAAGCAAGACCAGCAATGTCGCTGTTCCAGTTGGCGTCAACTTTGTTCAGTTTGCTATTACTCCAAACGATGGTTCCCTACATCCCCTAAGGACTGACAAAGCGACATCCAAGAGAGGATCAAGCATTTCGAGAATGTCCTGCGCCGAAAAACCTGAACTCTAGGCCCTCAACCCCAAGCCGTAAGTCAATATCATCCTTGAGATATCCCAAGCCCAAAGCTCTTAGTCCTAGTCCCTAAGCCTTAAACCTGAAATGTTTACAGGTTTACACTCTAGAACCCAATCCCCCAATCCTAAACCGCATGCTTTTGGGAAACCGTCCGCCGAGGAAGGCGTGCCAGCAAGCGGACAAATGGCGCCGAGTGATGCAATCGCTGTACCAGCTTCATGCGCAAGGCTTGGGCATGGCGGTTGTTGTCTTAGCGAGTTGGGGGTGTAGGGGTTTATGGGTTCAGCGGTCTGGAATTGTGTGGCTAGGGGGTGTAGTTGGGCTTGGAACTGGAGGCGGATCGGGGGCTTATGGCCTCTTGTTACGTAGTGGCTACATGATTTCTGAATCGGGATTCACTCTTGCTCCCTTCCGAGAAGCACAAGTAAGTTGGCCAAAGTTTCGTAGGCAGGGATTCTAAACTGGTTGTCATACTAAAACATTGATCCCCCTAAGAAAAAACTAGGTCCCCAGTATGCCATCATTCCTTGAGGCCATCGTTGGGATCTGATCTCCTTCGGCATTGCTGCTGTAGGCGCCGTGTTCTGGCTGAGTGCAAGAAGATGCTGCAGGGCTTTGCGCGATTTCATTTGAAATTTATGGCATCTTCGGATAAGCAGGCATTTCATATGGTTCTCAAGGTTCTGGATGTGATTGTGGCACTGGCTTTGGGCTTTTCTGGCGGCTCACCTGTTCTTGTAGCTTGGGTCCGGGATGCCTAAGGCCTACGAAAAATGAGAAACCCAGGGATATGAGAATGTCATTCCCATGGAGAACCTCCTAACCCGACCCTAGATTTTGGGTTCCCCCCTTTAGATAATGGAATAGGGATCCCTTGCGCTGAGATGGCTTACGGGCTCTGTACAGAGTTTAAGGGTCTGGAGTCTAGGCCAGGCTTGGGTTAAGGTTTGAGGCTCAGGTGTTTAGAGACGACGCTGCCGGCCCATTGCCCATGGGTTTGTCTTGGCGTTGGTTGTGACCTAAAAAGCTGGGTAAAAAGCTAAGGGCTGACGCCACAGGTGGGCAAGGCAGGCAGCAACTTCGGGCTGAGAAACAGGAACCCAATTAAGCTGATGAGGGCTTGGGTGTTGGGACAGTTTGTACGGGTTCAGGTTTCAGGCTGAACACCGCATTCTCCGGCTGCTGGCCCGCATGCCCCCCTCAGTCTGTAGAGGCTCAGACATATTGGTTCCTGACCTGGAGGATGGCCTGCTCATGAGTCTTCCACAACTTGAGTGAAGCGCTCAGCCCAGAGAGGATATTCTTATGGGTAAGCGCTTGCGCCTACATTCGGCTTGTTTAATCTTGTGCCAAACAGCTGTTGGCCACTGATAAGCAAGGAACTAGATGTGACAACGCGAAACAGGCAGTCCCGAACCTCATGCTCGGAACACATGATCGCTTCAGCTTGCTTTAAATCGAGGATTACCTGAAGGTGTGGGGGGAGTGGGGGGACTGACAACTGGGAGCAGCAGCAAGAATAGCTTGCAACAGGCTCGCAACCTCGATGGTGATGGTGAAGCATGGCACACCCCCCGCAAAGGGCCTGCAGTGCTCAGCTCCGCCCCCAACAGGATCGGCGCATACTGCAACTGTAGCATACTGTACAGACCGGACGACCTCATTCTACGTGGTAGTTTATCTACAGGCTTTGGGGCCGGTACATTCTAGCTAGTTGATGGGTAGCGTTTCTGTGGAGGTAGCCCCAAGCTTCATTGGGAAACAAGCCTTGGAAGCTATGCCCGACGCCTCGCAACCAAGACGCGCCAAATCACAGCCCGAAAGGCCAAGAAACTTGTCAACACAGAGGCTCCTGATTATGCAGAAATTTGCATATCCTTTTCAGTGCAAAGAAGATGGACGCTTTGTCCTTACACGCTATATATTATTGCGGGGAAAATTTTTGAGACAAAGCTTTGGAAGGCTGTGGCAACAAAGGGCACTGGCCAAGCGCAGCAGCCGCCCTTGGCAGCCTTCGGAAGGCTCAGGGTTTGGTGATAAGGGTTGTCGTGCAAAGAACTGAGATACATCGAGGGCTTAGGGTGTAGCAACTCATAGATGTTGGGCGATAGGTTGGTGTATCTGTACTGACTTAGGGCTCAAAGCTTTGGTTTTGGGGACTCACAGGTTTCAATCAGGGTCGCAGTCTAAGGATTTGCAGCACCGGTCCTGAAGTTTACCGGGTTGATGTAGCTGAGGCATGGCTCATGCCTTATCTGCTAGGTTCAGCTTTTGAAAGGTTCCTGCTGCTGCTGGAAGCTATAGCCAGGAGGCTCTGGCATAGTCTTGACATGTAGGCCCTGAACCCTAAACCGCGTGAAAAACAGCATGAAACATCGTACAAACATCAAACTTTAGCTGAAGCGGCAATCTTCAACCCTGATCCCATCATGGGAGTCCCCCCATGTCTTCTCAAAATGGAGTGCTTCTCACTTTGGGGATCTCTAGACGGCAAGAACCCCCCTGTTTTGAGACACCCATATGAGGCATGAACCCAGCTCGTCCCCCACAAGACCTTCAATCTGTTGAATTCGCAAGGCAAGCGTGCGAGCCAACAGCATCATTTGCGGCGGTGTCCTGGGCACCGCTGTAGGAGTCTGGCGGAAGGCTGGGGCCGAAACGAGCTTCGAGTTGAGTGCTTAGAGGGTTCTGGGTATAGGGCTTGTTTTGTGCTGAGCGACTCTGCGAAGAGCGGGGGTGCATTGTGGGGGGAGCCGCGGTGTCAGGATTCTTTCTATCTTGGACTGATTTTTTCGTGGGGCTCTATACATTGAAGCATAGCTATTGTTGTCGGTGTTCGGCCTGCTAAATGGTGTGGGTCAGCACTGGCAAGAACGAACATGCGGGGGTCCTGTGAAAGCGCGACCGAGCAGTAACTTGGAAACCTATAGCAGATTTTCGAACCACGGCACCTGGTGGGGCTAGCGATTATCAATGGGGTGAATGCTCTCCCAGTCGTAATATTTAATGGCAAGGCAGGAATATGATAATGAGATTCCCCCGAGCAATTCGTTCCAAATTCAATTGGTGGACCACACCCCCGGCACCTGATTGATTGTTTGGGGGATGATAATATCAAAGCCCGCCTTCACAAACCCCGATGTTTCGCCCAAGCAGGGACGTGATAAAGAAATGGCTAGCGCCTGTGACATGAGGAGACAACGGCAACGACTTTAGAGGATGGGGCGTTGAGCTTGAACTGGCGCCCCATTGTGGTAGGGCTTCCCTTACTTTGAATTGGCCTCATCCTTCACAGAAGACCCCAGAAGAACGCTCTGTCCCAAAGCAGCTCGGGCACCACAAGTGCAGACAAGCCAAAGGAAAGGCCCTGCAGATAGCATGTTCTGGAAACCTGCTCAAAAAAGGGCTTTGTCAGCACTGGGCTACCTTGGCACCCCTGGGATATACTTGGAGTTTGAGAAAGGATCCCGTGTGAGGATCATGTAAGCATGATGTTTGACCAGCTCCCAAAGAGGTTCAGGGATTATCTTATACATCGAGACCCCGGCCGGCCACTGCCATCTAGGGAGGGCAGGAGTACCGTATAAACGTTTGTTAAGCTTACATTGGCCTTATCATCCCTGACACACTGTGGGGTGAGGTACTTTGTGGCGAGATATTGTTTGAATCCCTGAATGTCTATCAGAGTTTATCAAAACAATTCCAGAGCATCGTAAATGCGGACCGCCGCAATCCCTATCTGATCCCAAGTGAATCTCCAGGGTCCCTAAGGGCCCCTTGTCTGAGAAATCCTATGCCCATCATGACACTTTTTCCTTAGGCTCCCTGAGCGGAGGCGCTGCGGTTTTGCCGAACTCTGCTGGGCGGGAGAGTCCGGGTGCAGGTTGCGCAGCGCCTTGGTAGGACAGTATCAATTGTGATTTTGTTGATGCTTATACTGCTTAGCCCTTTTTGGGATGCAAGTATACAGGATCAAACGCGGGATGATTTCTGCCAACATAGTGATAGGGCTTTTTCGGTTCAGCTCCTTTAGAAGACGCTAGTTCACAGAGCCCTTTTCTAGGATCCCTGGGTTGTGTTGGGGCTGCAGAATACCCAAAGGAGCCCTGTGCTTTCCTAGCATTTTCCACCATATCCCTGGGGTTCCGAAGGTGGTCTCTAATTATTGTGGACAGACCTATAAACTCGGAACCCTAATCCCTGAGCATTCCCGTAATCCCTTTCAAGAGTTAGAAGGCGCTGTGCCTTTCGAAAACACCAAGGTCGACAGCATGTTCAGGATGGCCTGATCTAGCTAATTAGGGTCGAGAATGAGGGGTCAAACGTGGATCAGCAGGCTTATGGGTCTCCGTTCTAGGGGCTCGGGGTTTAAGGGTACGAGGGTTTGATGTTTTAGGGATTAGGTTGTAGTGGTTTTGTGATGTTTTACGTGCGGGTATTCAGACAAGGGGGTTTGCCTTTTCCGTTCTTAAAAGGGCCCATCCGGATGATAAGCTTCGAGCCCCAAACCCATCAAACATAAATCCTTAAAATTCACATGACAGACCCTCAATCTTGAGCCCTAGAATTAACCCCTACGCCCTAACCGACCGGAGCTTTCCATTTCGTTTTCCATTCCGAAATTAGAAGCCCCTTAGGTATGCGGACCTCATGGCCTCGGTCTCCACGGCTAGCGCATGGGGCCTGGCAGTGCACTTGCTGCGAGGCAGGGCTGGCCTGGTTTCAATCCAACAGATCTGGGCCGCCATGGGACAGCAGTTGTTTTCAGTCTCGATCGAGGCTACCCTGGGGTATTTTAAACTTGAGATCTACAAGTTTCAGCTAAGAGTTAGAGGGCAGATGTGGGAATTACAAGTGGTTGTTTGTTAGGAACTTTCTGTCTGAAGCGCCAGGGAGGGTAGCGGCTAACTAGGAGTCCGGCATTGAGCCAACTGAGCTCTGAACGCACATGACAAGCACTTGCGGAAACTCGCTGTGCCTACACCGCAATCGGGTGTCTAGAAGCATGTTTTCAACTTCTATGTGATACGTAAAAACACCTACACGATGATACTGAGAATATGTCATATGGTGTTCTCTTTTATAAGCGCTCTACATTTGCAGGTGGTTTTGAATGGAAGCACTCTCACTCCAAAGCCTTTAGCAATACGGCTTCTTGGCCCATGAAGTCTCAATTACGTATCCCGGAACGAACCCTGACATCGTTCACAGAGCCTGAAATCGTAAGTTTCAGCTCAAGCCAAAGCCCCTGAACCACCAACAACCTGAAAGCTCCAAACCTTTAAGTTCTAAACCCCCTTTGCAAGGTCAATTCTTGGAGGCTCCAGTCTCCGCCCTGGCGCGGTGCGGGCAATGGAGGCTGCCGGCTACATCATCGGAGTTTTACCAGGACTCGGTTGCTTGTTCTAAGCTAGCACGAGTCCGCTTACTGCAGACTGACTTTCCATTTTGGAGGAACAATAGTCTAGGCAAACTCCCATCATCAATAGCTTTGCTTTCTTGGGTCAGCAAAGGTCTCACGGAACTTTTAGGTTTGCGTTTTGTTTGGGAGATCTTGAAGGGATCCTTTTTTGCTAGTCTCTGTCAGTCAATAGGTTTGGGGTCTATGAGGGACACCACTTAAGAGCAATACCACAACACGATTTGGGAACTTCACCTCAGGAAGAGCTCCAGAAAAGCCAGCGCCGCCCAAACCTTCAAACCAAAACTCCGGTACACGAAGCCCTGATGCCCTAAACCTCTGCTACCATGTAGGCAACACCGTCAGGCAGAAGTTTGCAAAGTGTGTTGCAAGAGCGTATGGAAAGTGTTGCCAGGGAAGGTAAAGACCCAATGCCTTACTTTGGCGACTTCTGAAACATGAGCAGACGCGTGTGCCTCTTTGGAAGTCCTGTACCCCCCCCAATGGCCTTTCGAAGTGGGACATGTGCGATGCACTTGTGCGAGCCAAGAAGCGGCAAAAAGCCCCGGACGGGCCAGCTGAATCAGAAGAGAAGAATTGCGAACAAACACAATGAATGACAACCTCAGGAAAGCCGACAGGAAGAGCAGCTCCTTTCAGACAAACCAGCTTGTTGTTGGTGTTGTTCGGTCTTCGGTATCGTCCGTTCCTGGCTGTACTTGCCAGGTGATTTCTGGCTATGGCTGTGCCTTGCCTTTTGGCATCAGCGTGTTTATGCTATTGCTGCGCCAGCTCGCATTGCGCAACCCATAAGAACTGACGAGCCGGCCGTGATCTGGTGTTGACAGTGTATCTTTCTGGGGCGTCATGGCGGAAATCAAGACAACAGAGCACTATCGGTTTCCAACATAGAAAATATTTGCTTATGGCCCTCCCAAAATCTGAGTCCTCTTGGAACCTATGTGGATGCAAGCTTCAAGTTTGGCGCCCCGGCACCAGAGAAAAGAGCATGGTCAGGCTCGTCCTGCTCGCCTTAGAAGTCCGCACCACCATGAGTCAGGCCTGAGAGGGGGCAGGGATGTGCAGGATTTTTTTCAGCCATCTATCACGTATGCAGGGCATGAATGTAGTGGCCAAGTTGCCAAAGCAACTAGTTTAGTGTTGCGGGTTGTACTTCACAATATAGTCCTATCATTCAGTAAGAACTATGAGCGGGCAATCTCACTAATGACTCAGGCGGCCGCCTGAAGTGCATGAAGCTTCTACGTATTATTGCCCCTAGGGTCAGAATCTACTTTGACCCCAAACGGTGTGTAGGAGCCTTTGGGGGCCACCCCCCAGCCCCCCACCAGCCACCCCCCAATATATATATATTTATATGTATATATATATATAGATATATAAATGTTTAGGCACACAGGCATTACTTGGATACTTGGACCTTAAGGCATGTGGTGCGTGTGCCAATCTTGAGCTAGTTTGCTTCAGGTAAATAACCTTTGTGGAGAAGTGGATGGACGTTAGAATGTTGGTGACATCTCGACGGGTCTCAAGGTAGTGCCAGAAATCTCCAGCTCTGGAGAGCATGCAGTCAAAGTATTAGATTTTGCACTCCTTCAAGATGCTATACTTGCTAGGGATTGGGACGCCTACAACCATGCAAGACATACTTCATTACCCAACGTGCTCACAACAAATTACTCTCGGCACGTGCTGTGAACATGTGAATGTTACTACCATAGGCTGCAATTGGTGTCATGAGATTTCCTTAAAAGTTCCCGGTATGTAACTCAGAATACGGACCCTGAGACTTCCTGTGTGGTCGCCACATATCTCCATTGTCCCTGCTAGTACCGCCCCCCCCCCCCATTTCGCAAGCCCCTCTACATGAAACAAATCGCTGCTGTGTGTGGGCTGCAGGCAACAACGCCGGCCATTGCCGCAGCGATCGCCCGCTGCTACAGTGGGAAGCTTGCCTTGAAAAGGTTTACACTCCTCCAAAGTAGTATGGGGATGTCTAACACTGGAGCGTACTGTAGATGGCGTCAGGGGATCTAAGTTCTAAACCCCAAATCCGAACACGATGCATTCCTAGAGTGGTCGCCATGTAATCCTCCTGAGTAGCACCTCTAGAATCCATTCTGTCACTCCCTTCTGGAATCCGATGATTTCGAGCTGAAAAGCCTTGACACTCCATAATTTTACACCCTAGAGCCTGAACCCTCAACCCTGACCCCAAACACTCATCCTCACCCCCAAATCCCACACCCCCAAAAAGCCATCTGACGCCCAAAACCTTGAACCCTCAACCCTAGGGTCCCAAAAAACATGTTTCCTACTTGGGTCTTTAACTCAATGACTTAAACCGAATCCCTAAACTATTTGGGTATGTAGACCCCTAGGGTAGCCTGAGAATTTGCCTGGTGGTTAGTGGCCGGAATGCAGCAAAGAATCCCTACAGCATTCGCTATAATCTCGCCTTGAATAGTCGCTACACGCATTTCTTCATTCCTTATTTGCCTTCAAAACTAAACCCAAGTAGAATACAACAATTTCCATTCTCATTTCCATTCCGCCAGTTTACCCAAAACTGATGTAATAGTTTTCATTTCCTTTTCCATTCCTTCATTCCCCACTAACCAAGCTCTGAGCCTTATAGAGCTCTATAGCGCCCCTTTGATTTTCCATTCCTTAAGCTAAGCCTCAAGCGCTTGGAGGGCCTGGGAAGCCGCCACATCTGGGCTCCACAGCATCAGGGGGCTTTTGGCCTTCCTTGGGGCTTCTTGGGCTTTGAGTGTGGGGTGTTTAGGATTCGGGTATTGAAGCTTGATGATTGAGATCTGCATGGGCTGCGGAAGAAAAGTTGAGGCGCAGAGGTTTGGAGTTCAGGGGTCTGGGTTAGGAGCTTTGGATTACAGGGCTTAGGGTTCATATTTCGGGCTAATCTGGAGGCTTCGCAAGAAATCCTTGCCAATTGCAAATCCATAAGGGGTACCCTTTATCTCCGTGTATTCCTGGTGAATCTAAGGGGTCCCTAGAGGCTGATCTCAATGTTGGGAGCTTAGGTCATATGGCTCATCAGCGTATGCCACTTAGCTACCTTGATGTTTGTAAGACCTTTGAGACTTAGCTCAGCGTGCTTTCTTGCGCATGCTGTGTACCTCTCGTATCATGGCTCGGCAGCAGTGGCCTTGGACATATGTCATCATGTGTGCATCACAACAGGTGATACAAGTTCATGCAGTAGACTGCTGTTGCGTTAGCTAATGGTTGCTGCGGCATTTGTGGTTTGCTTTTCAGGCGTGTCAGGAGTTGAGAGCTTTGCATGTTGCTACAACAAAGCTCAGGCGCTTGCACAGGAGGGCCTATGGGATGGCGCGCTTTCCTGGCTGTCGCTGGATGGGTACTTTGGGGAGGGGCGTAGGGGAGGGGTTGAGTTTTTACGTATATCAGATATGATGGTTGCTTCTGGGGTATGTACGATATGATGGTTTCAAGCATAGGTTTTTGGGTTGGATGCCTGTGTTGAGTGATTGGGGGTTTTATGATGGTTTCTGGTGAGTGTATGTAGGGTTCCTCATGTGTGGGGTGTCCATTATGCTCAAAAGATACGATAATTTTGAGTCCAGGTAGGTAGGGCGGCTCACTCTTGTTGTGGCTGTTGAACTTGTCGCCTGTAGCTGTGCCAGTGCTGGTGCTACGCTGGCAAGAGGAAGTAAGCCTCCGGGCAGATAAGAGCAACAAACGTTTTTGTTTGCTCCGTACAGCCAATGTCACAGTCAGAAGCGGCAGACCCTTGAACGCCGGTCCCTGATGCAGTTGATGCCAGAAGTGCTGCGAACACTGTTGTCCCAAACCCTGAGAGGTATGAATTTTATGTACAGTCAGATCCTGGAGGCAACGAAGCCCAGAAGCCATAAGCACGTCATACTGTGTAATTCTAGTCGCTTCATCAATGGCACTGGTGTTTCATAATATGCCTATGAGCCGAACCAGTCGAGCCATGTGCGCCAAAGATAGCTCAGGCACCGTGCCCATACGCTGATGGCAATGGAGGCCAGAGCAGAAACCCAGGGCCTAAAAACCAAGTATCCAAATCTTGGGAGTTGGGAAGTTACACAAATTCTTCATTTTGCGTTTGGGACCTGATTCAATTGGGTTGCGAAGCGGCGCCAATTGTTTTTACTGGAGCTGGTTTAAATTGAAATCCAATCGGGCCCGAAAACAGTACTAGTTTTGCGTGAATTCAATCTCACCAGGTGCCCCTGGTGTGGTGCAACGCAGCGTTAAGCGCCTGCGAAAAAGGCAGAAGCCTGACCGCAGAAGGATGTGTGCAGGGCTTATGCTAGGGTTTAGATGCACTAGTGGGCTGTAGGCTTTACTTACAAGCTTTTGTGTCGTCTGTGTTGCATGCAACTGGTATGATACTGTAAGCCCAAACCAGGTGTAAGTTCGGTTGATGGTTTCATGTTTCGCTTCGAGATCCTCCAACAGGAGCTCAATACAGATGCTGTTGCCAGATGTCTTTGCCAGTTGTTGGGGATACCCCTAGAATACTTTGTCGTAGTATCCTGAAATTTCTTGCATTTACGGTATTGGGGCTGCAAGTGTGGCATATGAAAAAGCTTCAAAAACCACATAGATGACCTTTTCGTGTACATTGTACATGTTGTTGCGATAGAATTCCTACAAATCCCCTATTAAGAGTTTGTGTGTCTTCGGGAGCGATAAGATTTCCTAAAGGGTTCATGTGGCAACAGAGTTCATTGAGCCCCGCAGTAATCACGTACGGGAACCTGTCGTTTAGGTCCCCTGCGCCGATCTATTATCATATACCTACATGGACCCTCTAGATTTTGCACCCCCTTTGAGGAGGCAGCCAGGGCAGGGCAGGGCTGGGCTGGCAGCCATTGCCTCCCCTATTTGACTCCCCCCGACTTCTTAAGAATAGATCTTCCCCAACAAAACCACTCTACAAACTCGGGAGAGATCCAGTATCAGCGTGTAGAGGGGGCTTCATGCTTTAGTGATTCCTTCACTAGCGCTTCCAAAGGGCAAATCCAACTTGGTGGTTGCTAGGGGAAGGGAATAGAGTTTCTCAGCACTACCACAGAGCATCTGTAGCGCAGCATGGAAGTCATCTTCATTGAGACAACTGCTTAATCACCCTTGCAATTCTTCTTGCGGGTTGGCCACTCATCAAGAGTTGCCCTATGCCGACACACTGGTGGGCCTGCTTGTCTTTAGGAGGTTCTGGGGTGGTTTAGACTCCGGCGATGTCTGAGGTGCTTGGCGACAAGGCTCCCTCTTGTGCCCTGACTGCGGTCATATACTTCCTTGGTATTCCCCTAACACAACATACTTTCAGCCTGGAAGAGACGGCGTTGTCCGTTGGTGGTTTAGATACATGTGCACTGCAACAACAATCAAAAGGCACGGAACAAGCTACCAAGCCGCGCTTGGGTTACTTGTCTTGGAATTATCGGAATTTCTCAGAGAAAGAATTATATGTATTCGTCAGAGGGGACACTTAGAAGACCTAAGCCCCAACCGCGTTTGACATGATTGCTTCGACCTTGCCTTTGCCTCATCTTCTTCATCCATGTCTTCTCGCTGTGGGTTCTGCTTTTGCAGGCTGAGTAGTCTGAAGAGGTCATGCCGGGTCCATCTACGAAACTTGCCTCCCCAAAGCCAGAGCGGCTATTCAAGCGACTGACTAGCACACCAACTTTCATTGTTCAGGATTGCATGCATTGCATGTTGAAAACGGCGATGCTGAAGCAACTCGCCGAGCAGCACTAATCATTTGTGAGGCAACCAGGAACTCTGACCGTCAACCCTGCACAGGCACTCTCGAAATGGTGCTGACTGTACGCTGTACATCGCTTGGTACATTTTTCTTGTGATCCAGTTTTGGGGTATACAACAGAATGAAACCGTTGAGAGAGCTTTGTCGACCATGCGTTGCAAAAACATACTCATGAGAGAGCACCGGTCCATAGTATTAAAAGCCTCTCACCTTTAAGCGGTGGTATACGCCCTGACGCAGACTGAGATATGTTTTTCAATCGAGCCCCTCAACGGTAAACTCAGTTCTTTACAAGGAGACTCCAGCCCTGGTGTGTTGTCGAAGGTTGGCGCAGCTTCCTGGCCGGCGCCTGATAGCAAGTGTGCCTCGGGTGCAGAGGGGCTGCAGGGCGGTGGGGTAGGCCAGTTGGGGCGCCCTGCGTGTTTTGAGATGTTCGCCTCAAACGAAAGCCCTGATCCTAGACGCGTAATGACCATCAAACTTCAGGTCTTTCTGCGAGCACGTCTTCACAAAGTTTACAACACGTCAGCTACGGTTTTGAGGGCTGTGCAGAGGCAATAACGTGCTTGCGTTGATGGCTTACGTGTCTCAACTTTCGATCAGTACTCGTACGTGCTCGGGCTCCGCTCAGGTAGGTATCACAGATAGATCTGAAAGCCTGCTTGAAGAGGCCAGCTAACGCCAATGTCCTCAAAGCGTGGTTAACGCGACCCTTTTAAACCAAACCCCCTACAAACCATCTGCATACCCCAGTACATGGTTCAGAGTTAACTGTGCCACATGAGCATGGCCCTCCTTGGGCGACCGGCAGTCTTGACCATGCCCTAAACTCAACCCGAATCCTAAACTTTGAATCTATGAACTCTAGCCATTGACCTCAAACTCCATAGGAGTCCATAGGAGTCCATAGAATCCGGATAGAACCCTTGAAAGCAACCATTGTTTGAGCCATTTTCAGCCGTAGAAGTAGCGTAGGTCGTCACCTTCAGCGCGGCGGTCAGCGCTTGCGAGAAGAGGGCAGAGTGGAGAGAGGCTGCAGGGGCTAAGAATTTGGGGTTTATGTGTGGAGTGTTTTTTGGGGAGGACTGTAGGGGTTTAGGGTCTTCCATTTCTGGCTCATGGTTTTGGATCAAGATTCACAGTTTGTGGGCAAAACAGGCTGAGTTCACGTCACCACAACTCACACGGCGGTGTAATAAATGATTGCCTACAAGATGCTGTCATTCCCTTTTGGCTGGATGTAAAGACTGCGCACACATCAGAGGCCCAGCTGTTCCTGGTCCGCCTTCAAGGGAGAGGTTTGCAGGCCAACGCCTGGGTCCAAGACAGACATCAGACCGTCAGGATGGGGTGCGCTTATGGATTTTACTGTAGACTCAAAGTTTTTCATTGTAGTTTTGTGGCGGAATTTGGCAGAGCTAGCCTTCAGGAAAAAGGCCCTTGAACTAAGGGTTGAGGGTTGAGGGACTTACATCTTATTGTGATGATGAAGTACAACTTCAGGGGTTCGTCTTCATACACCCTGAAACCGAAGAAATGTGCCAGTGACAGGACAGGGTGGTCAGCATGGTTTTGCCTGTGATCTCATCGTTTTCCTTGCCTCCGCCGCATGCATGCTTCATCCGCTGAAAACATCTGGAAACTACGGTCACAAGCTTGCAGGGAGATACTGGCTCACGCATGGCCCCGAAGAATACTGCCGAACAATATATACGTATAGGTAGGTGTGAATATCTCCTAATGTAC